>CAJVQA010011509.1:0-10673 GCA_910591915.1 Cetraspora pellucida
GTTATAAACTCTAAAACTCTGATCTTTTTCTTTGTTTAAAAGTAGTTTTACAAGAACTAAATAAAGATGCAAGCTGGGATTTATAAGATATCATTAATTGTACCAATGTTGGTTCTTATTATATTTTTATTGTTATATGCCAAGAAGTATGAGAATATTAGTTTCTTAGATAATAACTTTATCAGAATAATAAGTATCTCTTACAAAAGATTTCTTATTTGTGATATACAGCTTTTGGTGTCTAATTTGAATTAGAAACGAATTTATTTAGTATCAAGAGTAATACAAATTACTATATCAGTATTATAACTATACTTCAATTTCTATTTTACATCATATACAAATTTTTATATTATACACATTTCATATATAAACCATTCATATTTGTTATTTTAAGAGTAATAATAACAATAATCCTTATAATCAGTTTGCCTAAAACTGTTTCAAAATATATAGTATTGGAATTTATATTGGAGTTTAGATTAGTCTCATTGTTTTATAGAACTTATTCATTATATTAAAGCTCATTCTTTCAGAATCTTTATCTATTTTTGGAATGGCACCAACACAGGCTAGTGGTCCAGTTTTAATCTAGAATTGCATATCTAGGATAGATGATTCTAAATTGGTAATATAAAACTAGGTAATATTGATAAATCATGAAATATTAAAAAGAATAATAGAGGATAAAGTATTTTATGATGATTCTTTTATAAGTTTGAGGTATGAAGATGAAAATAAAATATACTTTTCATAATGCTTAAGGTGCATTTGATGTTTATATCAATAAGATCTTGTAAACAATAGATATTAAATTTGTTGATAAAACCTGGAGTTATTGTAGATTACAGAATTTTAGTAAATTTATGATATTTGATACATATTCGAATGAAGAATATGCAAAAAATAACATTCAAAAATAAAGAAATAGAAATCAAATTTAATGAGTGTAGTCTCAGTAGTTGGTTGACCCAAAACAAATTGAAACCAAATAACAATCTTATTTATAGCATTAAATCATATTTGCATAACTTGAAATATATACTAAAAGAAACAAATTGGAATGATCATGAAATAAAAATGTACATCATAAAGAAAGCTTTGATTATATGTAATTCAATAACAATACTTGATAGAAAACACATTTTTAATATAGCAAAGTATATTATATTCCAATAAAGTTTGATAATCTTTTATTTATTTGATATTTATTGTAAAATAATAAAATATAAAGTTTACAAAATGAAATAATCAAAATAAATTTTCCAAATGAATGTATTATTTCTAATTTAATAATTTTGAAGTTTTATATGCAAGATTCAGATAGTAACTTTTTGCATAATTAAATAATTTACCTAAAGTTACATGATTTTGTACTGCTTTCAGTAATCCATCAGTAAAAAATTTATCTGATTCTTTTTCATAATCATTTTCAACTACTACTTGTTTAGTAGGATATTCAAGATATACTACTCTTTTATAAATATTATACAGTTCCTGATATGTTGTTTGGTCAGTATCTAAGAATGGTTTACATTTGACAGCCTTCTTATATGCATATTTTTTATCTTGAATAGATACAAAAATATCCAATCAATTCAGATTTTGTGATTTTAATATACCATTAAGTGGAAATTGTAAAACACCAAATGCTTCATTGAAAATGTTTACACATCATTGACTTCTTTCAAGAATAACTATTAGTACATTACCAACATCAGGTTCAGTTTCACTATATAAGAGTTTACTAATCAAATCATATGCTATTAATGCTCTAGTTTGTTAAATTATTTTGTTTTTTTCATTTGCATCAAAGTATCCTGGGTACAAATCTCTGATTGATGGATGCTCTTAATTTAGAAGTTTTCTTTTATGATATGATTTTGGTAATGTTAAGCTACTGAATACTTCTAAACTGATGTAAGAAAAAAGTTTTACAAGTCTCTTAATACCTTTTAATAATCTTACATTCAGTCCAGCAAAGAGAATTATCTCTTGTTAAAATGGTTTACAGTGTTTTCTCACTTCTTCAAAAACATTAGAAATCATTAGAATAAAAAACATTTCATTTTTCAGTTTGTCTTTACTTTATCAATCTGTTTTATAATTTCAGAAGAAGTCATATCAATCAATAAATTTTCTTTTTTTTTTCATTTGAATATGAAATAAAATCATAACTGGCAAAGATGATAAGATACACATAAGTGACTATTCTGTCAGACTCAAAGATCTTTTTATTAATTCCAAAATACTTGATTTTACATAGATGTTTTTTTACTTCAAAACCAGTTTCTTCTTTAACTTTATGATACATTGTAGAAAATATATTTTCTTGAGTATAATTTATTTCATATTTATTTTCAGTTACAAAGATTTTATCCGATTCTTTATTGTCATTCTTTGGAGGGTTCCAATTTGTTAATTTAATAGAAACATCATCATCGAAACTATCATAAGAATTTAATGCATCACTAATTTTATCTTTATCAATTTCAAGTAGAATCTTCTTAAAAGATTTCACTTCATTCAATTTATTTATAACTTTTCTTGTGATCACAAAGTATCTTTCACATTTTTCTCTAATTGGAGAAGCTTTTTCTTTATACTGGGAATTGCTTGTTCTTCTTAATTTGAGAATAAAATTATTCATTCATTTATTATAAAGAAGTACACAAACAAAACCAAACTGTTTGTGCCCTTTTTCTTTTCGAACTGTATTATATTCATTTTTGAATTCAGGAATTTCTTTAAAAAAAATTTCATCATTATTAGAAAGTTCTTTTTATTTAAATATTTTTTTTATTTTTCAGACTTTAGAAACATAGCTTTATTTATAAATATAATGAGTTATACAAAATGAATACTAGGAATATATAAATCTATTCTATTTTAAATTGTATTACTAAAATAGGATCATATAGCACATGATTCACATATATTATCAAAACATTTGAGTTTATCAGAATTTATATCTAGAGGACAAGGAAGTAATATAGATCTAACATAGTAAACAGTTTTCAATCTGTTTTTTCATGTTCTGACAAGTAAATTAAAAAGATGTTAAATCATTATTTCAGGATTATTGGAAATAACATAAATGTTTAGACTTTATGATTGGTTAATATATATTCTACATTCAGATATATGATCGATTATTACATTATATAGATATTCAAATGCTGTCTTGTATACCTTTTTTATTTCATCTGGAAATTAGTTTATATTTTAAACACTTTCATTGTTTATTTGAATCTTATCAAAAATATTATTTGACCAAAAATCATATAAGATTAACATCTCTGCTAATTTATGTTCAATATAAATAAAGGCTCCTTTTGTGGTTTTATGAATATCAAAATTTGCTTCTTCTGAAAACAGACCTTCACTGAATCCTGTGCCAATACATTGAGATATTAAAGCTATTGGCATCATACTAATCAGTAATAAGTTTCTGACATCATATTTTTGAATCTTTGCTTTTAATCCCTTTCAATCAAGTTCATCACAAGAAGCAGCATTCTATAAATAATATTGCAAGATTCTTTTTGAAATGAGTGAACCTTTCTATCCTTCATAAGGTCCATATTTTCTTGCCAACTTACATAATTCTTCTAATGCTGCATAATAAATATATGCAAAAATTTATTTATTAAGTTCATATTCTTTATTGTCTTTCCATGATAATTTAAATTTTTTGTAAAAAGTTGCCAGGCCAATTACTCTGATAGCAATTGGTCAGTTATTCTTGTTTATGACTCACATTCATCTAGTGGATAATATGTAAGATCAATTGCTCTATCACAAGAGTTTACAAGAATATGCACTGAATCTTGTAATTCTATGAAACAAATTTATTTTCTTTTGAAATATGTGTTGGAAAGATCACTGCTTATAGATTACAAACAGAAATTCCATTTATATGTTCAATGATCTTAGTATATAGATTGATAGTTATTGATGTACCAAGATTCATTTGATTTAATTTCTTGTTTGCATTATTATTAAAAAAAATGAATGGTTCTTCTGTTGTATATTGCAACTTGTTGATTTTGAAAAATAATTCTCTTGCTTTGAAAGTCTTTGTATTTTGAAGATTGGTTTCACATCTGATATATGCAGTCTCAAACTTATCATCATATATTTCATTTAATTTTTTGCCTAGAAAAATTTCTGCATCTTTAGGTAAAAAGGTAGTCCAATTACCATCTTCTAGTATATGTTTCATAAATAGGTCTGGAATTGAAACACACTGATGCAGATCTGTTAAATGTAATTCTTATACAATTGATTTATGATAAATATACAAAAAGTTCATTATATCTTGATGCCAGATCGCAAGTATTACCATCAATGCATCTTTATATTTATTACTACCTTGGTTCACATAGTTCATAGTAGCATTAAAAACATAAAGTATCTTGTTTAGACCTGTTGAATATCCATTAGTTCCTTTGATATAATCACCTTTTGAGCAAATATTTGTTATATTGATACCAATTTCACCACTATTCTTAGATATTATGAAAACTTCCTTTAAGCTCTCATAAATTTCTTCAATAAAATCATCTTTAATCTGAGTTAGGAAACAGCTAGCAAGTTGGTTCTTTGTCATGCATGAACTTGTATAAGTGGGTGTTAGATGCTTGATAGCAGTAGAGCAAATAAGGTCCAAGTAATTTGCATTAAGATTGAGTTAGTGTTTAGAATTAGTTCTGCCAAGAAATTGTGTTGAAATAATAACAGAACTTTGACAATACAAGTTTGGTTAATTTTATGAGAATTTAAATAACAATCTGTATATTGTTTATATTCAGCAAAAGGTAAAAAATAGAATTTTAAATAATTTAACTCTATATTAGAAGTTCAGTAAATAATGAAGTAATAGTTAGATAAAGAAAAGCACTTTTATATTTTTTTAATAATAATATTATTGTTGTGATATGAAAGTAATCAAAATTTAGATTTTATGTAGTTTTTAAAGGTATTGATAATATAGTAAGCATAAGAGTTATGATCAGATAATTGGCAAGATGCTAATATGTTTCAGTAGTAAAAGTATGCTGGCATTGTATATTCTAAGTAAAAAAACCAAAGAGGTTTTTATTCTTTAGCCAAGTATAAAAGTCTAGGTGAAAAGGTGTTTTTAGTCTAATAAGATACTGTTATCAGATGTACAAAGTTGTTTTAGATATATAATATTTGATTGTCTGAGTTGCTTTTTAAAGGTTAAATATATAGAATATTAAGATAAAATTAATTCTAGCAACTGGTCTTTATTATTAATTGTATAAGACTATATCATATTAGGATTGGCTAAGATTACTAAGCCAAGATAAATAAAAAGTTGAATAATTTTAAAGTTTAATAAGTGTCTGTTAGGGCAATTAATAATTGGTTTAGAATAATGTAAAATATTAATAAAGAAATATAAGCTATTTTGTAGTTGTTAAAATTTAATTTAAAAAAGATCAGAGTTATTAATTCATTAGAAGTAATTGAAGATATAATGTTGAAGTTAAATGTCTTATATATTATAAATATTATATAAATATGAGTTAAGCATTGTGCTATTTGGTATGGATCTAAAAAGATAAGACTTGTGTTTTGCTACAATAAGGTATTTGAATAATATTGGTTATATGTAGTATGAAGAAGAATAGTGTTATGTAATCTATATTCCAAAGTTAAAATAATTACTATATTAATAATATAAGTGATTTGTTTGTCAGTGATTTTCTTTGTACTATTGATATTAATAAGATTAGAAACCTCTTCTTTTATTAGTTTAATAGTTTAGGATTGTTTGTTATTAAGTATAAACAACATTCAAAAAACTTAAAGATTTGATTTTTAGAAATAAAATAAATTAGAGATCCAAAAAATCACATAGAAGTAGTAGAAAAGTTTGTAGCTAGAATAGACTTTGTTAGATTAATCTAGATATTGGTCATTTGATAGAAGGATGTAATAGTTTTAGTTATTAGAATAAGCTTCTCTTTAGACTGTGCAATTTAGAGAATGTCATTCATATAGGCTAAAACTAATACAGATGTTTTTAAAATTTGGGTTTGAGGTAAATACAAGTTGGTTTTTCAAAATATAAATAAAGAGTAACTGAAAATTGTAAAGCAATTTAATAGTTTAGAGGATTATAATAGATTCTCTAGAATAATGAAGTTATAGTTTCTTCTTGATCTATATCATTTTTAATTGAATAAAAATTAGTAAAACTAAGATTAAATATAACCTAGTTTTGGTGATTGATAAAAAGATTAGTAAGTATATTAATGAGAGTTTGAAGTATTGATATTCATTTAAGAGACTTTGTAAAAAGTTCCAAATTAACAGAATTATATGCTTTACTTATGTTCTAAAACAAAAGTTATAATTATTTATTTTTACAACTAGCATCTTCGATAATAGTGTTAAATATATATATAAAAATAGAGATGCTGTTGCCAGGTAAAGCAATATAGTTAAAAGGAGATAGAATAGCATATTGTGTAAATATTGAATTAAGACAATTAGTAAAAAGTTTGATATATAATTTTTTAATATGTTTAACAAGACTAATAGATCTTGTATTAGAAAAGTTCTATCAAGATAGGTTTTTTGAATATTGAAAAGATATGATCTTTTTTTTATTACTTAAATATATAAAAAGTTTGAATATATCAATTAAAAAAGAAAACTATTGCTTGAAGAAAGGTAGAACCAGCCTGTTTAAGTATTTTATAGCTAATTTCAGATGGTCTACATGTTTTGTTATTAGAAAGTTGGTTAAGAGTTTGGTGATTTCATCTAATAAAAATTTAGCCAAGGCTGAATTATAATAGTCTGAACTAGTAGTGACTTTTGGTTCAGATTTCTCTAACTAGTTAGTATTGAATTTATAACATTAATAGGTCTGTAAGCAGTCCAGTTATTAAAATAATGTTAAATATATTCTTTAATTAGTTTGAGATCTGTAATAGTGTCATTTGATGTTTTTATATTGTTAAATTTTACTGGATCCTTGTGATGATTGAGTATACTGTTGATGATCAGTTTGAAATTAGTTTGGAGTTTAGAGTATCTCAGATTGATATGCTGATTTATTTGTTCTTAGATTTGTTTGATGTTTTCTATGTTTCAGACATGATAAAGAGCTTGTTATTTAGTATTAGTATTAGTAATTCAGCTTGGTATAAGCTTATAAAAGTTAGATATAAGAGGTATATTAAGATAATGTATTAAGTTAAGATAGTATATAGTATGATTGAGATGTATAAGTATAGGTAATGAGTTAGTTAAGGAGGCTTTAACTTGTTTAATAATGTTATTGAGTTTTTTAAAATTTAAATAAAATAAAGTAGCTTTAGCTAAAAATGAGTATTAAAAATTGTAAATTGTTGTTTTTTTGTTATGAATGCATTTAGTAAAAGCATTAATAATACAGTTTGAATTTTATGCCAGATGTTTCAAGAAATTCAAAGTTTAAGTAAAAAAAGCATTTTCTTTATAGTGAGATTAGGAGAACCTTGGTCAGCAAAGATTTCTCATTGCTCTTTGTTCATTGCTTTGTAATTAAAGATTTTGCATTTGGTTCTAGTTAAATATCTATAAGGGCATAAGGAAATATTTAAGAGAATATAAGAATTTTATGATTACTTTGAATACAGTTTTCTGCATTATCTAAGTGAAATAAATTGGAATATTTAAGTAAAAGAAGAAAGGCCCAAATATAATCAATAGTATTATAGTATTTACTGCTATGCCAGATATGAGAAAAGGTATATGTACGTTTTGCTAGATCATAAATATTATTGTATTATAGAAATTGCAGTAGTTTGTATTTAATAAACAAGAAGGTAGAATTGTTAGGTAATACATTAAAGTTATCTAATTTTATAGATAGAATATTTTGATTGATAGCTTTTTGAATTTATTAAATAACAGTATTTTAAATTTGAAATCTTAATTGTGAGTTTTCACATAATAGGTATATAGAGATAATTTAGAATTTGTAATCATGTTTGAAGAAGAGGTTTATAGTAATAGTATAGCCAACAAGAGTAAAAATATTGTGTATATGAAATGTAAGATGTTTATGAATTATAAATGCAATTCCTGCTTTGAAACTATATAGAAAGGATTTTACATCTTTTTTCAATAACTTGTTAAATTTTTTGTTGGAATAGTAGAGAGTTTTTAAGATAGTATGCATAATAGTGCTGTTTTCAAACATCTTGTGCATACTGAGTCTATTGTTTAAGTTTTGGCTGTTGTTAGAAAACAAGATTTAAAGATTACAATTAGATTTTATATTTATATTTTGAATTCTAGAATTAATTTGATTAATATTTAAATTGTTATTTAGATTTTTAACAATTTTGACTAAATGTTCAAGTTTTTTAAATGATAGATAAAGTAAGATGCTATAAGAGGAGTACTTGTAATTGTAACTATGTTTGCAAAATTTTTTATTAGATATCAAGTGTATGACTATATAAATAATTGAATGTTTAATTTTCTGTTATTTATTTAATAAATATATATAGCATTCACTGTAGTCTAGTTTAATTGATATTACTAATGTAAAGTTATAAAGATTGAGTAATGTATAATTGTAAGGATGTATATGTTTGAAAAAGGAATAAAGAATTTATAAATATGGAAGTAAAGATAGGTATTAATGAGTTAACTACTTATTATAGTATGAATCTGGATTCAGTAATATATAGTATAATGGATCTTGTAATGTTTTATTAAAATGAGTAATGCAATAAGGTTTAAGAAGATAAAAGGTTTCTTTATAAATTTGCTCACTGTATGCTTGGCTCTTACACCTGTAAAGAATATTATAGCCTGCTCTGTACATTAAGTCTGGTTATCATAAACTTAGTTCTCTATATAAATAGATGAAAGCAACTAAGTTTATCTTAATAAATTATTAAAAAATTTTAAAAAAGTAGTTTGTAATTTAATAGATATATTTTATTATACAGAAGTTCAAAAAATATAAAACTAAATCACCTATATGTAAATTTTGGAGTGAACAATTTTATATAAAAGATTAGAGAAGGTTTATTTAATAAATTATTTAGTTATAACTAATTTAGTATTAGATAATTTTGGTACAAATAATTGTTGAAAAGAGTTAATGATTTGTATTTCTTTTATTTTATTTTATTTTTTTTTGATATTAAGATGATTTCTTTGGTCTTTTAATTTTTATTAATCACTTATTGGTATTGTGGTTTAATGAACTACTACAGGAGAGAATACAATTGGTTACATGTGTAACTTTTTATATTACCTATATAAGAAGTTCACCTGAAGGTTCCCTATCAATTGCCATATCTAACACTTCTGCTTGGATGTTCTATTTTAAACCCTCTGAATTTGTAACCTATATTAACTCATTGGGTCATATCCAGATGCTCAGATCATTATCTTAATCTTAGGACTAATTTTATTCTTGAGATAAACCCCACAGAGCCTTCTGTACTCATTTTTACAGCTGATCTAGGTATCGCTATAGCAGAACTAACACTTGTGGTCAGGGCTAACCATTAAACCACTATGCCCTTGAGAGCTTACTTAGACTTCAACATCTACTTTACAGCATAACCCTAATACTTTAGTATACATCTGCCTTTTTCTGTGCCTTTTTCTCTACCTTTTTACCAAACTCCTAATCCAGATAGCCCATATAGGACTATAACCAGTCCATCAGTATATTGGGTCAGTCTGATATTCTTTTTCTCTAGTTCATTCTGGTGGCCTGATTGGTGATAACTTCGAAACTCCCAACCTGGAGGTTCTTGCCCATTCAGCTACTAAAACCAGATACTAAATCTTGGTATCCATTTTGCAGGCTAGCCTTTACAGTAGGGCTGTCAAAGATCCAGCTAACTCTCTACTCAGGTTTTTTCAAATAACTTCTTGTTATCTAATTTTAACAGATTTATATAACTACAAGAACTTATCTAGTGTTTGTATCATTTAATTTGTTAATTGCATTTCTCTATATAACTCCAACATTAAACAGATGCCCTATAACCTGCCAGTCATGCTGGTGCAATCACTATTACAGATATTCTAACCCAATCATTAATAACAGTTGCTATAATATAAATATTACATAGGTGATTATTCAAATTTTTGTCATCATTTGAATTTGAACCCTCAACCTACCACTTGGAGAGTTAATAACCTAATCATTTCACTAGATTACCACACCTTTTGCCTCTTATTTTTTTAATAATTCTTTTATAATAAATTACTAATAATATTATTTTTATAATTAGATTTATATATTTTTATTTTAAAAATCATTAAGTCTGTTACTAAACTATGTTAATTCTTATATAACTTATTGTGACTAAGTTGAAACAGATATGTTAGATTTGACAAGTAGATTATCATTCATAGGTAAGTACTAGTTTCTTCTCTGTTGAATCTTTTTTTCAATCTATTTTTGTTTTAATTCTTATCTTCTTTATTGTCTTAATCAAGATTTTAATATATTAAATTGATATTGAAACTCTTCTTTTTTTATTATGATTTTACTAGACATATGACTAAAAATAAAAAAATTAAGGGGGTGTGACAACCTAGTGAAGTGGTCAGGTTGTCAACCCCCCAAGTGGTAGGTTGGGTGTTCAAATCCCATCGATGGCAAAAATTTG
>CAJVQA010011510.1:0-10672 GCA_910591915.1 Cetraspora pellucida
TTATACCACTTATAATGTTTATGCTACTTATACTGATCATAATGTTTATAATGATTATTTTAATTATATTTTTGATCTCATTAATCCCCCTTATTCCACCGATATAAATTATCAATCCGATACCAAGTATACAGCTGATACAGTGTATACTGCTGGTAAACCCATTTAAGGTAGGTGATCGATATAGCCGTTTATTCGTTACTGTGCCACATCGATCACCTGCTTTAACGAGCTTCCGGCACTGCCTTCCTACTGCTCACATTCCTCCCCAACTCAAGGTGAGTCCCACGAACTTCACCAGGCGAGCTGTCAGGCTTCCTCACTGGCCATTTGTTTAAAGTCTTGGAAGGTTACTTTCGAGGTCCTGTAAATTTGGCGTATACTCCGAAAGGCAAAGACATCATAGATCTTTATGGCCGTAAGATAATAATGTAGTGTTACTGTCCTGCACATCTGTATCCTCTGATCGTTGGTAGCATGGGCAAAGAGCATCTCTATATAGTAGTCATACACTAGGGTCTCCACTCTATTTCTTAATCGTAGGGTTCGAGATAACAATGAGTAGGTTAGGGTAACTGCGATCATGAGATCATGTAATTCATTAAACAGTGGTGGGGTAATATCGACATCATCAGGCATGTGAGAGGTGATATTGTGAGATCCGAAAACGTGATCGATATCACATGTCGTAAATCCCGAATGTCAGAAATGTCAGATATGTCAGATATATTTGATATATCTGATATATCGCCTATATCGCATAAGTGTGATATATGCGATATATATGATAAATTAGATATATTTGATATACTAGACAAGTCCATAATGTAAATAGACAAGACAGTTTATTATAAATAAAGGGCAATTCGCCCAGACAAAGGGGAGTGATTCCAATTGCAAAACAAAAACTACCTACCCGACCCAAAATTAAAGTGAAAGTGTTGTCCCAAAAAAAGCCCAGCAACTATCGTTAAATCCCAGTACTAACACTACCCCTCCAAGAATAACCAAACCCGTAATTGAGTGCTCGCCATAGCCACGTGCCTAGCAAACCGAAACGAAAGAGAAGAGTTCCAACCCCAATTCGACATAGTGAAATCCCAGTTGAGACAATAGAAAAAGATAAAGAAATTAGAAGAGTAGGTTGAAGGAAAGACTCAACAGAGAAGAGACCAGTACTTACCTACGGACGAAAATCCACTCGCCAAATCTAACACGCCTGTTTCGACTTAGCCGCCGTAGGTTACACGAGAGTTGGCTTAGTTTAGCGACAGACTCGCCGAAATCCGAGACGACAATATTAAACCAATAATATTGCATCAAGGACGACACTTTGGATGACCGGAATGTACTGTATGTCGTTTTAGCCCTGTTTGGGGACCTCTATTAATGAATCAATCATCCAAAACTAAAAAAAAAAGCAATAAAAAATGCATCAAAAAGCAACTAAAAGTGTTGGAAGAGCAATTTTATTTATAACACAGTAATGTCTTTTCTAATCTTAAATTTGGATAAGTCCTAACTTAAATTTTTTAAGAGCTCTTTCAAATAAGGAAATTGAAATGATTCGATTTGGTCGTACTGTGCATCTCCATCCTGCCGTACCCTATTAATCACTTTTTTGGCCTTTAAATTTATTTGGTGCAACAATTCAAAAAGTATATTTACGCTACGTGCATACATATTGGTTGCTCATAATATTAAATATTATATATATAATTATTTTTATCATGTCAGATGAAGACGACTTACCAAGCGTTTATAATAATCGACTATTAAATAATCAAGTCGTTAATGCACACAAACGCGCAAATAATGATGATTCATTGAATTTTCTAAATAGCATTATCAATGAATTATGCGAACTATATAATAATGAAGTTATGAAAGGAAATTCAGCACCATCAATTCTTAATTCGATAGATCATTTTATAGAAAACAAGCAGCAAACCTCAGAGGAAATAATTAATTTATGCTTAAAAAACCAAGGGAACCCCGTTATTCAAACTAATCCAATAATTCAAAATATTCTTGCTTATTGCTATAGTTATGGAAAATGGGTCGAAAAGAGTGAAAGTCAAACATTTTTTCATTGTAAAATATCTGCCGATCTGGAAAATTTTATTGGAATTAGTAATCTCGGATATTGTTATGAAAATGGTATAGGAATTGAAAAAGATGAACATAAGGCATTTTTCTATTATCAAAAATCTGCTGAGATGGGTGATGCTATCGCAATAAATCGAGTTGGTTATTGTTATGAAAATGGGATTGGAGTTGAGCAAGATGAAAATAAAGCATTTATTTATTATCAAAAATCTGCCGAGATGGGTGATGCTATCGCAATAAATCGAGTTGGTCATTGTTATGAAAATGGAATTGGTGTTGAACAAGATGAATATGAGGCATTTTTTCAATATAAAAAATCGGCTGATACTGGATACGTTATTGCAATAAATAAAGTTGCTCGTTGTTATCAAAATGGAATAGGAATTGAAAAAAATAAACATAAAGCTGCTGCTTTGTTAAATCAAATTGGACATTGTTATTTATATGGAATTGGAATTGAAAAAGATGAATATAAGGCATTTTTTTATTATCAAGAGTCTACAGAAATAGGTAATGCTATTGCAATAAGTCAGGTTGGTTATTGTTATGAAAATGGAATTGGAATTGAGAAAGATAAACATAAAGCATTTGAATATTACAAAAGATCTGCTGATATGGGTAATGTTATTGCAATAAATCAAGTTTGCTATTGTTATCTAAATGGAATAGGTACTGAAAAAGATGAACATAGGGCATTTAATTATTATCAAACATTAGGAAATACCTTTGCAATTAATGATCTTGCAAATAATTATCTAAATGGAATAGGAGTTGAAAGAAATGAATACAGAGCATTTTCATATTATCAAAAATCTGCTGAAATGGGTGATGCTATTGCGATTAATCAGGTCGGGCATTGTTATGAAAATGGAATAGGAGTTGAAAAAGATAAATATAAAGCACTAACTTATTATCTAAAACTTGCCAATATGGATACTATTATGATAAATAAAATTGCTTGCTGTTATCTAAACGGAATAGGTGTTGAAAAAGATGAACATATGGCGTTTGTTTATTGTCAAAGATCTGCTGATATGAATGATGCTGATGGTATATATAATGTGGGTTATTGTCATGAATATGGAATTGGTGTTGAAAAAGATGAATATAAAGCATTTTTACAATATAAAAATTCTGCAGATATGGGAAATATTGCTGCGATAAATAAAATTTCTTATTGTTATTTAAATGGAATAGGGGTTAAAAAAGATGAACGTAAGGCATTTGATAATTTCCAGAAATCCGCTGAGTTGAGTGATGCTGATAATGTATATAATGTTGGTTATTGCTATGAAAATGGAATTGGAGTTGAAAAAGATGAACGTGAAGCATTTATTCACTATAAAAAATCTGCTGATATGAGAAATATTATTGCAATCAATAAAGTGGGTTATTGTTATCAAAACGGAATAGGGATTGATAAAGATGAACATAAGTGCTTTATTTATTATCAAAAATCGGCCGTGTTGAGTGATGATGGTATATATAATGTTGGTTATTGTTATGAAAATGGAATTGGAGTTGAAAAAGACAAATGTAAAGCATTTATTTATTACCAAAAATCTGCTGATATGGGAAATATTATTGCGATAAATAAAGTTACGTATTGTTATCAAAATGGAATAGGAGTTGAAAAAAGCAAACATAAGGCTGCTGCTGTACTAAATCAAGCTGGAAATTATTATTATTATGGTATGGGAATTGAAAAAGATGAATATAAGGCATTTTTTTATTATCATGAGTCTGCAGAATTGAGCGATGCTGAAGGCATATATAACGTTGGTTGTTGTTATGAAAATGGAATTGGAGTTGAAAAAGATGAACACAAAGCATTTGATTATTACAAAAAATCTGTAGATATGGGTAATGTTTTTGCACTAAATCAAGTCGGTTATTGCTATGCAAATGGGATAGGAGTTGAAAAAGATAAACATAAAGCATTTGTTTATTATCAAAAATCAGGCAATACCTCTGAAATGAATCAAATTGCAAATAATTATCTAAACGGAATGGGAGTTGAAAAAAATGAACATAATGCATTTGAATTGTATCAAACATCTGCCGATATGGGTGATGCTATTGCGATAAATCAAATCGGTCATTGTTATGAATATGGGATAGGAGTTGAAAAAGATGAACATAAAGCATTTCTTAATTATCAAAAAACAGGAAATATTTCTGCAATAAATAACCTTGCGGATAACATAAATAATATTGCAAATAATTATCTGAATGGAATAAATGTTAAAAAAGATAAATATAAGGCATTTGAACATTATCAAAAATCTGCTAATATGAATAATGCTTTTGCGATAAATAAAGTTGCTTATTGTTATCAAAATGGAATAGGAATTGAAAAAGATGAACGCGAGGTATTTCTTTATTATCAAAAATCCGCTGAGTTGGATGATGTTGATGGCATATATAACGTTGGTTGTTGTTATGAAAATGGAATTGGTGTTGAAAAAGATGAATATAAGGCATTTTTTTATTATAAAAAATCCGCCGAGTTGGGTGATACTAATGGCATATATAATGTTGGTTGTTGTTACGAAAATGGAATTGGGGTTGAAAAAAATAGAAATAAGGCTGCAGTTATGATAAGTCAAGTTGGACATAATTATTTATATGGAATTGGAGTCGAAAGGGACGAACATAAGGCATTTGGTTATTATCAAAAATCTGCCGAGTTGAATGATGCTGATGGCATATATAATGTTGGACATTGTTATGAAAATGGAATCGGAGTTGAAAAAGACAAATGTAAAGCATTTATTTATTACGAAAAAGTTGCCAATATGAGAAAGGTTATTGCTATGGATAAAGTTGCTTATTGTTATCAAAATGGAATGGGGATTGAAAAAAATATTAATAAGGCTGCTGCTTTGCTAATTCAAGTTGGTCATTGTTACTTATATGGAATAGGAATTGAAAAAGATGAATATAAAACTTTCTTTTATTATCAAAAATCTGCAGAAATGGGTAATGATAGTGCAATAAATCAGGTTGGTTATTGTTATGAAAATGGAATTGGAGTTGAAAAAGATAAACTTAAAGCATTTAAATATTACAAAAGATCTGCTGATATGGGTAATGCTATTGCAATAAATCAAATTTGTTATTGTTATCTAAATGGAATAGGTGCTGAAAAAGATGATCATAAGGCATTTAATTATTATCAAACATTAGGAAATATCTTTGCAATTAATGATCTTGCAAATAATTATCTAAATGGAATAGGAGTTGAAAGAAATGAATACAGGGCATTTTCATATTATCAAAAAGCTGCTGAAATGGGTGATGCTATTGCGATTAATCAGGTCGGTCATTGTTATGAAAATGGAATAGGAGTTGAAAAAGATAAACAAAAAGCATTTATTTATTATCTTGCTAATATGGATACTATTATGATAAATAAATTTTCTTATTGTTATCTAAATGGAATAGGTGTTGAAAAAGATGAATATATGGCGTTTGTTTATTGTCAAAGATCTGCTGAGATGGGTGATGCTGATGGTATATATAATGTGGGTTATTGTCATGAAAATGGAATCGAAGTTGAAAAAGATGAATATAAAGCATTTTTACAGTATAAAAAATCTGCAGATATGGGAAATATTGTTGCGATAAATAAAGTTGCTTATTGTTATCTAAATGGAATAGGGGTTAAAAAAGATGAACGTAAGGTATTTGATCATTGTCAAAAATCCGCTGAGTTGGGTGATGCTGATAATGTATATAATGTTGGTTATTGCTATGAAAATGGAATTGGAGTTGAAAAAGATGAACGCAAAGCATTTATTCACTATAAAAAATCTGCTGATATGAGAAATATTATTTCAATTAATAAAGTGGGTTATTGTTATCAAAACGGAATAGGGGTTAATAAAGATGAACATAAGTGCTTTATTTATTATCAAAAATCGGCCGAATTGAGTGATGCTGATGGTATATATAATGTTGGTTATTGTTATGAAAATGGAATCGGGGTTGATAAAGACAAATGTAAAGCATTTATTTATTACCAAAAATCTGCTGATATGAAAAACGTTGTTGCGATAAATAAAGTTACGTACTGTTATCAAAATGGAATAGGAGTTGAAAAAAGTAAACATAAGGCTGCTGCTATACTAAATCAAGCTGGAAATTATTATTATTATGGTATGAAAGTCGAAAAAGATGAGTATAAGGCATTTTTTTATTATCAAGAGTCTGCAGAATTTAATATTAGTGCAATAAATCAAGTTGGCTATTGTTATGAAAATGGAATTGGAGTTGAAAAAGATGAACGTAAAGCATTTGAATATTACAAAAGGTCTGCTGATATGGGTAATGCTATTGCAATAAATCAAGTTTGTTATTGTTATCTAAATGGAATAGGTGTTGAAAAAGATGAACATAAAGCATTTAATTATTATCAAACATTAGGAAATACATTTGCAATGAATAATCTTGCAAATAATTATCTAAATGGAATAGGAGTTGAAAAAAATGAATATAGGGCATTCGGATATTATAAAAAATCTGCTAATATGGATGATGCTATTGCGATAAATCAAGTTGGTTATTGTTATGAAAATGGAATAGGTGTTGAAAAAGATGAACATAAAGCATTTCTTAATTATCAAAAAATAGGAAATATTCCTGCAATAAATAACCTCACAGATAATATAAACAATATTGCAAATAACTATCTAAATGGAATAAATGTTAAAAAAGATGAATATAAAGCATTTGAACTTTATCAAAAATCTGCTAATATGAATAATGCTTTTGCAATCAATAAAGTTGGTTATTGTTATCAAAATGGAATAGGGGTTGATAAAGATGAATATAAGTGCTTCATTTATTATCAAAAATCGGCTGAGTTGGGTGATGCTGGTGGCATATATAATATTGGTTACTGTTACGAAAATGGAATTGGAATTAAAAAAGATGAACATAAAGCATTTATTCATTATCAAAAAGCTGCTGACATGAGAAGTCTTATTGCAATGCATAAAGTTGCTTATTGTTATCAAAATGGAATCGGGATTGAAAAAAATGAACATAAGGCTGTTGCTGTACTAAGCCAAGTCAGACATTATTATAAAGTATTTGATTATTATCAATTATTATAAAATGTCTGCTAATATGAGAAATATTGCTGCAGTAAATAAATTTATTTATTGTTGTCAAAGTTGAATAGGTGGCAAAAAAGATAAATATAAAACATTGATTTATTACTGTATCAAATATGCAAATAAAATATATGTTATTTATTGCTATAGAAATAGAATTATAGTAGTAAAAACTAAGATTGGCAAGAAGGGTTTTTTGAACTTTAGAATTTTTTAAACAGTACAAAGTATAAATTTTTTTAGCTTAAAAATATATTAAATTTTAAAAACCTTAAAAAAGTTTTGATAGAAAATTTTTAAATAAAAAGTTTAAATTTTTATTGCATAAAAATTTATTATTTAAAAAATTTTTACAATAAAGCTGATAAAATATTTTTTCAAGAATATATTTTATAAGAAAAATATGCTTATATTATTAATAGAATTACCACAATTCACAGTTTGTAAAATTTATAGTTCTGTATAAACTAATCAAAATTAAAAAATTGTTTATTATTTTTTTCTAAGTATTACTAATTTTTACAAAATATAAAATTTATAGTTTGCATTTAACTAATCAATTTTTTTTGTTAAAAAAATAAATATAATTAAAAAAAACAATAACTAATTTTTTAATTTTAATTGGCTTATGCATTGTAAATTTTATGATCTATAAATCATAGTAAATTTTTATTTTTTTAATAAATATTTTTTTAAAAAAAATTTAATTACTTAAATGCAGCCTGTAAATATTAGTTTATTAATAAATTATTATTTTATTTAAAAATATTAAATGTAATTTAATTTTTAAATATATTTCTTAAAATATAATTTAAAAAATAATAAATAGTTTAGAAAAAATGCTATTAAAATATTTATATATAGTAGTAAAATTAGTATTAAAAAAATAAATATTAAAGTTTATTTATTATTAAAAATTAATTAAAATATTTGTAAAATATATAATTTAGAATTTTTTAAATAAAATTATTATATAAATATATAATTATATAAAAAAATTTTATTTAATTTTAAAAGAATTAAAGAAAATTTTAATAAAAAAATAATTAATATATTTACTTTTTTTAGTTTTAAGTGGCAATTTTGCCTATATGTCTTTATTAAGTAATATATTATTATATATAATATATATAGTCTATTAATGAAAGTACAACTAGTCATACATATAACTTTAGTCATTATCTAATTAAGGGTTCTGCCTATAGGTTATCTACTAGATGCCATACCTGAGACCCACCTGTGAGTTTCTTATTTAAACTTCTGCTTTTTAATACTATTTGTATATATATCTGCAATACTTATATTACCATTATAGTAACATTTGGATTAGAGCTATAAATTACTATTTATATCTAAGTACTACCTCATTGGATGTTACTAAGTATCCATAGTTCTTCAAATTTACAATTAATATATTTATAATTTTACTAATATTTAATATAAATACTATTATAAAATTTAATAAAAATTTAAAAAATAAAGATAAAATTTTAAAACTAACTTATATACTATATTATTTATAATTTTTTTTAATATTAATAATAAGACTATGCCTCTATTTTTATTGAATATTTTATTGAGATTTTATATAAAGTACAATTCTGCTTTTAAAATATTATAGAAAGAATAAAAACTTAGACTAATTTATTTATAACCTAAACTAACTAAAATAACTAAAGCTTATCTAAATTTGAGTATTAGTAATTATATATAAAGAATTAGTTTGATATTTAATTATTAGATATATTAGAAGTTTATTTTTGAACTAATAAAATTGAGTAAAAGAGAATATGATAAAAGTGAGACAGCATTTAAAAGTATATTATATTCAGAAGATTGAGCTATAAATCTTAAAATACAATATGGAATTCAGATTTTATGATAGATTTGTTAATTGAAATGAAGTAAAAACTTAATAATGAGTGTTGTGATTATTTTTTTGAATAACAAAATTATAATAATATTGATAAGTTCATTTGGTATTAGATCTGTTAGAGTTGAAAAGACTAAAGATAAATCTGATATACTGTGAATAGTTATACTACTTAACAGCTTAATTTAGTTATGTAAATTGTTATAGTATTTGAAATAGTATCAAGTATTTTAGTGTTTAAAGTATGTTGTAATAAAATATCTATAAGACTATATAGCAATTAATTAAATGAACAAATTGTTCAGTAAAGGTAAGAACTGATTTGATAACAAAGATAACAAATAAGTGAGTATAAATAATATCATTTGTAATTGAAACTAATTATTATAAAAATTCAATTTATAATTATTTTTATTGTTATGAACTTTTATTATGTTTTATATAAATATAATTACTGAACTATGGTTATACAATATCAGTTATTATAACCTATACCATGATGCATTTTTTATGTGATGATATGGTAATTGGATGTAACCATGCCTCTTTAAATGTTTGCATTTATAGTTCTCATATAATAATAATAATAATTTATATGAGACTAGACATATGTTTGATTTTATTGAATGATTGATCATCACAACTTCACGGAGATCCAATTCTTTCTATGATGTATATTTATCTAATAGAGAGGAGTATTAGAGCAAGACATTTATGTTACTTTTGAATATTGTATTCCAAAAAGAACTAACAATTGAACTCAGATAAACTATCTGATCCAATGAAACCACAGCTGTTCATCAGATAAAAATGTTACTGGGCTAATTTTACCCCTGTTTCTCTAAAAATTTCTATATTTAGAATAAAAAAGTTAAAAAAATTAATCCTGGCCAAAAATTATGTAGACAATTATGTAATGCGGGCCAAATTTTATGGACCACGATTGTTAGTCAATCAAATTGAGAATTTACTGCGACAAAGTTGGTGTGGTAGCTAGGTCTTTACAGTTACGGTATTACGGCTACAGCATTACGACTACGGCATTACAATTACGGCATTACGGCGCATAATAATTACGGCAATAGTAAAATTAATTCTACCACATGGTAGAATGCCATAATGCCGTAATTCTACCACCAACTATAATTCCAACCCAAAAACCTTTGTATGAGTGTTAGCCTGAATTTTAAAAATCGCCTCTCAAAAATTCTACACAGCCTAGGAATGAAGACTAGGTCCGAATAATCGGTTATTTAGAACTCTAAAACGGAATCATAGGTTAGAAAATCAAACTTAAAACAACTAAGTGAATGGAATTATTTATTCAAGATAATCCTTTCGCTGTTTATATATCTTTTATTAATAAGTAATAATCGCTTTTGATTAACGCATTAAAATATTTTATTCTTTCTACTTATCTGATAATATTTTTTTCCGCTTTTTCCCCGATCCTTTCTATACCAGGAACGGAGTTTGTACAACGTAGAGTATGATTTATAGGCATATGAAATGAGGTGTCTCTTTTTTATCCGATTGGCTATTATAATCTTGTGACTTCGTCTTGTGATTT
>CAJVQA010011511.1:0-10672 GCA_910591915.1 Cetraspora pellucida
AACCTCCAACATGGTGCTTCCTTTTATAGTAGAGACTGGGACTTGTTGCACTTACAAACAGGACAATTCTGGTTATATCTAGAGAGTTCTTCTGACCTTAGTGATATTATACTACTATGTGTTGCAAGCTTCTAGCTTATTTGACAATACCTGCAGGACAATTTTGGTTATGCCCAGAGAGTTATACTGACCCCAGTGATGCCATACTACTTTGCAGATCTTATCTTACATTGGTTGGTTGATCTTTAGTCTTGTTCATTATAGACTTCTATATAGGTACGACCAGAACCCGATTTGGTACTTTTACATTGCACAAGGAAGTTATACACCTATCTCCAAGATTTTTCCTTCTATAATTAGATTATTCAGCTATGCCAGAGGTGCTTCCAATTTTGGTTAGACCAATTCTTTATCACAGTCTGTCCTTGTGTTCACCACTTCTCTCACCATTCCAGTCTTGGTTACTTGTCAGACTACTTTCCCAATCAAATTCTCTTCTTGGATCCCAATTAAGACTTATTTGTACAATCTGTTGATTATTCTTCCAAGCAAGTACCCCACAAGTTAAGTGTAGGGATGTTGGTACTGCCTATATTGGGAGGTATAAGGACGTTGGTGTTGCTCTAGCCTAAAGGACTTACATGCACAATTCTTCCATAACTGTAACCTTCTGTAACAACCACTTGTTACACATAGTACCTTCCCTTTATGATTGGGTCTTCTTTTGGGAATTTTAATTTTTATCGTTGTACTGCACTTGGACTTTTAACCACAGGGCTTTGTATTCAATTACAGGCTCCTTATTAGGTTACAGAAGCTAAAATCTTTCAATTTTGCCTTTAGCCAAACTTGAACCATTGACCTTGACTATGGAAGATATGGGAGCTTAACCGCTAAGCTATAGAACTTACATTCTTATTTATAATAATTTGGTTTTATTAATCAATAAGTAAATTAATAATAATATTATTAATAGAATAAAGTAAGTCAAGATATTAAAAAGATTTTTGAAAAAGACACAGATTGAATAAAATCATATTGGCATATATGCAATTAGACAAAAATTAGATTAATATTAGTAAATAATATTTTATTGATATTTCTATTAAAATATTGGAAACATATTAAATAAATTAATAAAAATATAGATGCAAATTATTAACTCTTTCTGATGATCACTTGTACCAAATTCTGTTGCAAACAATTAATTATTATTCAATATTTTATTAAATAAACTACCTTTGAATGCCTAAGTAAAGTTATTTCTAACATAATTTTACACTTAAATGACCTAATTATATATCTTCAGACCTCTTATTTATTGAGATATTTTTATTAAATATAAAATTACTTCTATTTAAGTTATCTTACAATTTTACTAATTAAACAACTCTTATATCTTAGAACAAAAAGAAAGAGCTTATTCATAGCTTTATTTTAATATATAAATTATCAAAAACAGTCTAAAATTGATCAACTTATTGGCAAAATATATTTAAATTCTCTTATAAAATTTTCTTTTATTTTTACAAAATTTTTTTTCTTATTTTTTAAAGAGCTGTCTCTAGTTTGTTTATTCAAACTCATCCAAAACAAGATTATTAATCAATATTACACAATTTATTAATTACAAATTTGTACTCTTACAAATTTATACAACATTTTGTTTAATGCCAATCTTGACTTACAAATAGATCTACAATGTGTTATATACTTTCTGTAATATTCTTCTATTTGTTACACCTTGTGTTTGTCATATTCTTCTAACTGTCATATTCTTTATTTATCACATCTTTTATTTGTCATACCTTTTTATTTGTCATACCATATATTATTGACATCCTATCAGACTCAAGAATCTTAATATTAAATCTGTTTTTATTTTTAAAACAACTATGCTTATACTACTTAATTAAGATTCAGACCAATATAATTTAGATTACTTTTTGGCTAAATATAATAACCATTTTAGTCCTATGGCTAAAGAAAACAACTTACAACAAATTAAACCCATTCAATTTGTTATGCATCTAATCAAATATAATAAAAAAAACAAAATTCACTATTTCAAAGCATCTCATCAACCTTCTGTTGTTTAATATCTTTGTAAAACTTATCATACTCTGTTTACATCTTATCATTACCAACTTCTCTCAAGATCTACAATACTTCCTCCAATCTTTAGTTCTGCTACTCCTATGGATATAACTTTAAACCAATTCAAAAGAACCAAAGATACTATCTTTCAATCACCTGTGAATAAAATTCTTCCATTTTCATTCAACTATGCCAACTCATCTGTTGCTACTTCTTCAATCATTACAGATCTTATATCTAATACTGTAGCTATTAAAGCTTATATACAACATACTCATATCTGTATTATTTGTTATAAATCAAATATTCTATGTGTTTTTCTAACTAATAACAAACACTTTTTTGATTCTATTACCAAAATCTTATATGGATATTCTACTTATCCTAGCTGTATTTCTAATTTCAAGTTAAAACTATTAATTTAAACAAAATTACTTAATCGATAACAATGATCTGTTTTTCTTACTACTAAATTTGCTCTTATCAGAAAAGAAGAAAAAATTCAAATCTTTAAAAATTTTCTTTAGCTTCTTAAAAAAAATTGATCTATCCAACAAAAAATAAAAATTTTACAACAAACAAAAAAAAATCTTCTTGACTGGACTCAAAAATATCCAATTACAACTGAAATAGAACTATTTACTAACTTTAATATATCATTATTTCAACAAATTTTTGATTTTCTTAAACCTTATTTCATCAATTTCATACCAGAAAAAATTACCAAACCTGTAACTGAACTCAAACAAGCATTTAAATAGAGTTTAAAATATTTTATTAAAACTCTTGCTAGTATACAACCTAAGTTTCTTACAGATATTATTTATTAACACAATTCTACTATTGACAATTCAATTACTATACCCTTTAATATTTTACACTCAATCCTTAAAATGCTTCTTTACAAATTTACTACAACTCTTTTTACTAAACTCAACTATGCTAAAATACTTTCCTTACACAAATCAATTCCTCCTTATACTTTACAAACCCACTTTCAAGTAGCAATTAATTTAGTAAGAATTCATCTTTATTTACAGAATGAATATCAAACAATTGACCTTGCTAAATTTTCCAAAACAATTAACATTTTACCAATATGCTTTTCATTTCACTATTTCATTAGTAAAAATGCTATTAATCAATTTTTATTTAAAATACAATATTAATATCTCACTTAATATCTCTAAACAAGAATTTCAACAAATTTTTTGTATTTTTTCTCTTAAAAAATACAGGCCTGATCTTAAATCATGATTTAAATTTTTCTTTGCTAATTACAAAAAACAATTCATCAATATTAATGAAACTAAAACCTTTAATTATATCATATATGAAATTGCTACTAAACTTGCAGAATCATGCAAGAGACTACTTTCTTCAAATTTTAAAATAACTTCAATTAACTCTTTTAGAAAATGATTATTACTTTGTATCAAAGCTACTTTATTTTATATCCATATCTGTATACATAACAAAGATAATCTATACACTATTCTTCCTTTTGACACTGAATATAACTTTGAAAACTTGTTTACTAATTTCTTTAATATATCTTTTGAAAAATTTTCTGCTACTCCATCAAACAATAACTCAGTTAAATGGACTCAACCAGATCTTGATTTTTCTATTTTTGCAAAAGACCAAAAACACTATGCTATTTTTTAAAACATTACATCTTTATCTTTGTTTCACAAACTTGCTGATGAAGCAGAAACTTACTTCTCTGACAATAATAATACTTTTGAAAACTTTAAACATCGTAGTTTCTATTTCTACTTATATTTTTGTGTTTTTCTCAGAACTGCTACTAAGAATGATGAAATCAATAATCTTAATAAACATTAGGCCATTAACAAAATTACAACAAAACTAGTTAATATATATTTTCTTGCCCAAGTGATTACTTACTTCCATATCCTCAAACAACCAATAATTTTTATACCAGAAATTCTCAAAATATACAAAACTACAATCTATCTGCAAGCTTAAAAAATTCTTCAAGAAAAATTTAAAATCAAATTTCAATCTTTTAAAAAGCTTAAAAATGATCTTTTTTTTAATCCAAAACCTAGCAAAAATAATAACAAAGTTAAAGAAAAATTATCCTATACAGAAACCCTCTAACAAAAAACTACTACTATTTATTCTATAATCCTTTTTAATTAAATCTTCTGTAGAACACATAAATACAACCACTGCTTCTGGAATTATGATATCCTTCATTGAATATAAACTATTTCTAGAAGAAAATGATGTAAGTGGACAGGTAGTTAAGTCCATTTATGTGAAAAACCAAGTTAATAACAGCCAAACTTAATGTATAAAGCAGGCTATAGCACTCTTTGCAGCTGTAAGAGCTAAGCATATAGTAAGCAAATTTACAAAAGAATCTTCTACTTACTTGAATTTTATTTCATCATTAAACATCAAGAAAGCATTACAAGAACTAATTTATAACTCAGACTCATGCTATAACCAATGCCTAGCATGTTTAAATCTACCTCTACTTTTATATCTGCAAACACTCAACTTCTTTTTAAAACACATTTATCAATACAACTTTACATAATACAATAATTTTAACTATGCACTCAGATTAGCAATTAAACTTGACTATAGTGAATGCTATATACACTTACCACATATGTTTCAACCCTTATCTGACTACTTCTTTCTATATCTATCAGGTTATACCTACTATTCATCTATACCTATTTCTTCTAAATTCTCTTTAAAAAACAATAATATATTAAATACTAATTTAATCATAAAGAATAATGAACTAGACAACACTTATCTTCAATTAGTAAAAACTATTTTAGAGGACTATGATGAAACTACTATAGCTAATTGATACTATAACAACATCCAATTTAATATCTGCTACAACAAATTTCTATTTTACAACCACATACTATTACTTTCTTATCCTCAAACTATTATTATTTTTCTATAACATATCTACAGCTTTGGTTACTTATCTAATAACTTATATGACTACATATTAACTATATTAATTAAAAATGACTATAGTAAAGCTCATGTCTATCTTTTATTCAAACCCAAACCTTTATCAAATTACTTCATTCTACTAGTTCAAGCTATCTGGCATTATTCAAATATTTAACTAAAATCAAATATACCAACAACAATCTTTACTATACCAATACCTCTAGATTATCAATTTTTTCTTATTCCTAGTTATACATCTCAAATAAGTCCTGAACCTTCTAATTTATCAAGATCAGCTTTTTCAAGTTCCTTATCTCTTTCTACTTCTAATCAATCACTACAATTACCTTACAATTCACCAACATTACCTCCTTAATTAACTCCAAATCTAGACCAAACTCATGATCTCAACCTTACTATTGCAACTTATAATGTTAAAGGGTTCAATACTATTACTAAAAGAGAAACCTTGCAGAACTATTGTTTACAGAATGATATCTCTGTTGCTAGCATTACAGAAACCAAAATATTAAACAAAACAAACTTATTTTTTTGTAACAATAACATCTTTATTTACTACTTGTTCAATTCTGAAACCTTAGCTGAAGAAACAGCTATTATGATTTACAATTACCTTAGATTCTATGTGCATAGCTATATAACACATCCAGAAGGAGCTATTGCTTTAGACCTCTTATTTAAAAACAATATCAAGCTTTATATAATTTCAGTATATCTTTCATCTACAAACTCTGTAAAACATAATAAAACATAAAATATTGTTATTAATTGAACTCAACAAGCATGTTGCTTAAATCTTTATCCTATTGTTTTAGAAGATTTTAATATACAAGACTCTATTCACAGCTCCTTAAGCAAATTTAAACTCATTAACTTTCTTAATAACTCCAATATGTATAATATCAGAGCACATTTCAACAATACACATCGTACTTGGTCCAATAACTCTAGTAGTAGTTATATAGACTACATTTGAACTGACCAATTCACTATTCAATTCCTTCTCTCATATAATCTTAACTCAAGCAACACTAGTACTCTTAGTGATCACTTAATTCTCTTATCTTCATGAACATTGTCTAATATATTTAGCATACTTTCAAGACATCATACTAAAATAAGTCGTAGAATCTTCAACTACAAGGCAATAAATTCTAATAAATGGACAAAGTTCTCTGACCTTCTTACATCAAACCTTAACCTTCACAACACTCCTTTTACTATATACTTAGATGAATCCCTTCAAACAACTTGGCACAAAATTGAACACTCTTTTATTAATGCTGCAATACAATAAATACTAAACAAAATTAGTTACAAATAAAGCTATAATTATAAATATATCTTATATAGCATTCTATTATATTTATCATTTAAAAAACTTAGTCACTTAATTAAAATCACTTAAACTAACAAGTTATCAACTAATATTTCTTCTATTAACTACCATATTCAATCAATCAATCTCTAAGCACAATGTAATTTTTAATTTATTCTCTTACCTAACCATATTAAGAAATGGATTACACATGCTTGTGATATTTGGAAACAGCTATATCATGCATGCAACATGGAAAATTCACTTCTTCTTCATCAACAAATACAAAACACCTCTAAAAAAAGATGTGAAACTCTTTTTTACATCCTAAATAGGCCATCAATAGCATTTTTAATCACTATCATAAATCTATTTATTTCTCTAATATTAAACTACTAAATCAACTTATTACTGAACCAAATGCTATTAAGTAACATATTTAAAAGCATTTTAAAAACTGGACAAAATACAAACCAATTAACCATGACCTCTATCAAAACTTCTGGCAATAACATTACCAACCACAACTACACATCAACTTAATTTGGTACACTTTACTTACTGAAGCTATTACAACAGAAGAAGTATTCAACACAATAGCTCAACTTCCAAATGGCAAAGCTTGTGGTCCTACAGGCATAAGCTATAAAATGATTAAACATGTCAGTTTCATATATATTCAATCTATTTCTGCTTTACTTAATCATTGCCTCAACTTTGGCCAAATTCTTAAACAATAAAAATATAGCAGAATCTATTTTATTTCTAAATGCAATACTTTCAATAAAGACCTTAATCTAACAAGACCTATTAGCCTTATTGAACATATTCAAAAACTTTATACAAAAATTATTACAAACAGACTTAACTCTGCATTCACACAATACACTATTTTCTCTCCTTATAATTATATTGCTCTTCCAAACAATAGTATATTTATCCTTATACACATTCTTAATAATCTTATTGAGAATACATCCTGCAGCTACAAAAACATTTAGTTCTTGTTCTAAGACATGAGCAAAGCATATAACTCTGTCAATCTTACTCATCTTGAACAATCACTTTTACAATTTGCTTTATCTTTAAAAACTATAAACACAATAATAGATCTATTTACAAATAGGCATAATCAAGTTATTACTAATCTCAGCCTTATCTTATCATATCTAGTTCACAATAGCATCGATTAGAGTAAAACCATCACTTCACTACTCTGGAGAATCTACTATGATCTTCTTATAACCTTAATTCATTCACAATTTACAGACCATTTTATGCAAGCCACTTAGATCACCAATCTTAAAAATAAAAACTTCAACAAACTTGAAACATACTGTTCAGTTCTCACTTATATGAATGACACCCTTTGGATTGCATCTTCACAAGCAGAACTGTCTCAAATTCTCTCAATAGCTAAGTTATTTTATAATATAGCTAACATCCAAATTAATCATTCTAAATCTATACTTACAACTAACAATCCACTATCTAATTACAATTCTATTATTTTCAACAACTATACACTTTTCTATTCATCTACCTTGCATACCTTTTAAATTCCTTGGTTGCTAGTTTACACTCAACAATAAACATTCTTAACAAACCCAACTTATTATCAATGAATCTCAACATCTTATTAAAATTGCTAGCTTCAAACATATTACTGATACTTATGCATGATATATTATAAATACTGTTATTATACCTACTATTAAATATCACATTCAAAACATTGTTCTTAGCCAAGCTATTTGTAAAAAAATCCTTATTCATCACATTGGTCTAGTGAAGCAAAAAGCCAAACTTAGTCATACAATTTCTATTAGCACTCTTCTTTACCCTCAACTTTACAATATTCACAACATTTGAAATATTCAACTACAACATCATATTCCTAACTTCATTAAACATTTAAACAACACTGAACTTCTTGGCACTAGTTCTTGTATTTACTTTCAACAACTACAAAATAACCTTTGGTTCTTAATCAATATATTGAACCATCCTAATTCTCTAATTAATGAACCAAACAAACAAACAACTAGCTTTAAAATTATTTAGCTCTTTTCTTATTTAGAGCTATCTATTACCCCAAACCCAATGTATAACATTCCATACACAATTAACACTAGAACAATTACACTAGAATCAATACTATTATCACATTCCAAATACCTAACCTTTAAAAAACAACTCTGCCAACACCATATTCTTTTTCTTAAGCAACTTACTATATATGACAATTCTTGTCTTCTTGACTAGAAACACATTTTACCAAGAATTCATAAAATACTCAAAGGCAGAAAGCCATTATGGTTTATTACTCTTGAAGATATCACAACAAATTATTTCTATTATTGAACTCTTTACAATCATTACCAACTTTCAAAAACCAATTACTTTAGCTACACTACTGAACATTTCTTTAAATGTTCTAAACTATAGCTTATTACTATATTTCAAGATTAAATAATTATAGGTAAAGCCAGAAGACAACCAACCTCTTCTGAGCAAATACTTATTACCTATTGGCACAGCAATATTGAGCTTTATGCTATACAACTATACACAACACCTTCAATTACAACTAAACCATGCACTGACTGTGATCTTAATTTTAATATTATCACTAACAAATATACAACATTTATTCCTATTAATCTTGCAACTAAATTTGTTGGAAAATTTAATGCTCAAAATCAACAACTTAATCTTAATGCAAATTATCTTAACTTGCTCTATTCTATTGCTATCTGACATTCTACTCAAATCCTTAATGCAGCTAATATCTATATATCTGCATCACTTGTTTCATCTGTTTTCAACAATTGTGATCTTACCAATACTTTGCAATCAATTGCCAACTCAAACTACAACAAGTCTGAATTTCATTTTTATACTGATAGATCAGTTATTCAGGCAGGCACATCTCAATACTCAATAGAAATTGGATGGGCCTTAGTACAAAACAACAACATTTTACATACCTTTCAAGCATAAACTAAGTTCTGGCTATGCTCTTTTAAAGCAGAAATTACTGCAATTTTTTCTGCTATTATTATTGCACCCAGAAACTGTACAGTACACATCTATACTGACTCACAATCTGCTATATCTAAATACAACAGTACTAATTTAATATTACTTAAATTATCATTCATCAATACTTTATATCATTCACTTTAGTATACTTTTATTAACTTTACCAACTCTTACAATATACAACTTATTTTGCATAAAATAGCTGCATATTAGGATAATGAATTCAATAACTTTGCTGACAATCTTGCTTGTAATTATTTTAACCTTCTATATTTACTATTTAATCCACAAAATTATTATAATCCTAACTATATATTACAACTTAATAACTACCTTATTAAGCTACCTATCTATTGTTGTATCTATACAATTTGCTATGCCTATATTTATGCACTATGGTTATCTCAACATCACTTTTAAAAATGGTTACAAAATTGCAACTCAAACTAACTAGAAAGCCACCTGGCTCTATATTAACAATAATCAAAAAATAACAAAGTATTCTTATAACTTTCAAATATTACAACTTAAGTTTTTCTGTATAAAAATTCTTATAGATAACCTTCCAGCTTTACATAATCTATACAAACATAACTATACCCAATCTTCTAACTGTTACCAATATAACCAAATTAGCATTTCACTTCATTGGACTACTTGTTCATCTTTACATCTTCTTAACAATCTTATTGCTGATTTATTTAAACATGTTTTTAACATATCTTTTTTTTTTTTTTGGTATTAAGGTGAGGCTTTACTTATATCTTTATTAATAATTTAAAATAGTTACATATATATATACTATGGCCGAGGCCAACACTTGCAGTCAGGGCTAACCATTAAACTGCTAACTATATAGCTACTATTATTTGTACAAACAAATAAATTAAAAATTACATGTAAGAATAAAAGCTCAGACTAATTTATCTATGACCTAAACCTACTAGAGTAGTCAAAGCTTACCTAGATTTGGATGTTTAATATATAATTTGATGATATATTATATTTGATCTATAAGATAGACCAATTGTTAATTTTGCGAATTGCTTAGCTGATAGAAGGGCATGTATTTGGGTAAGAATATAATTGATCAGGAAGTTCATAAAGGCATGAGTAAGTATAATCTCTTCGGAAGCATGTATGTCTTCTTGTTGGATTGGATGATCTTGAGGATTGGTTAATTGGTTGAGATCGGGGTTTGTCTTGTTGATTTTTCCAATTAGAAAAATGGATACA
>CAJVQA010011512.1:0-10671 GCA_910591915.1 Cetraspora pellucida
ACCATTAGCTGAATGTACTATCAATAAAATCCTGGGTCGCAAGTACTCACCTTAATATTTAAAAAAAAAAAAAATAAGTGATTATTCAAATTTTCACTATCAATAGAATTTAAATACTCAATCTATTACTTAGAAAATTGCTAACCTGATCATTTTATTAGGTTATTATACCTCAAATATATAATATATATAGATAAGATAACTAATATAAAACTAATAAAAAAATAATAATTAAAAATAATATAAGTATAAGATAAGTTTAAACAAATAAAAATACAAAAATGATCAAAAGAAAAAATAGTAATAGATCTAGAATAATAACAGACATCAATAATAATGAAGTTAGTAGTAATTTAAGTAGCAATATTAATAATACCAAAAGAGAAATAAATAGAAATATATACAAATAACAATATCATAATAAGAAACATTAATAGAAATTTAGAACAAATAGATAAAAACAAGATTCTTAAAAAGAAGAATACAATATAAATAATAAAGATTAAAAATTCTATCAAGATAAAAAATATTCAGATGTTGAGATGATGATCTAAATATTAGATATGACCCAGTAAAGTTAACAGGTTTGTAGGTTCAGAAGATTTAAAGTAGAATATCCAAGCAGGAATATTAGATATAACAATTGGTAAAGAACCTTTGAGTAAACTTCTAAATAGGTAATATAGAAAAGTTACACATATAACTAATTGTATGCTCTTTCTGTAATAGTTTACTAAATCATGTTTACCATTGTTAAATAAAATCAAAAGACCTAAGAGGTCATCTTAATATAAAAAAAAAAAACACATTCAAATAAAGTTAATTAAAGTAAAAAGTTACAATAAAGACAGATAGAATAATAAAGTTAATAGTTTAACAAAGAAAAGAATAACAAGCAAAAATATAATACAAACCAAAGAAGTCAGTTATAAAAAAACAAAATATTGTTTAAAATGAGAAAACAGATGATTAATATACTAACAAAACTGTTTTGTAAGTTAGTAATAAATGTAAAATTAGAAGCAAAATAAAAAGAAACAAAAACAATTAAAAATTTAAAACTAGAAATAGAAATTGTAATTTATAATTAAATATATTTTTTAAAAAAACCAAAAATAATTAAAAAAATATATAATATAACAAAAAAAAACAAAATAAAAAAAATATATTTATAAAATGTATAATAAATAAACTTCTAATTTTTGAAAAACTTAATAAAAAAAAAACCAGATATATACACAACAATAGAATGTTAAATATGTTAAAAGAAAAGAAAAAAAATACAAATATATTTGATTTTATATAAGAAACAGAAATTTTCAAAAGAATATTCAAAAATGATTATTGCAACAGTATGGAAGAAACTGAAAAAAATAAAAAAAATCTAGATTTCTTTATATATATTATATACAATACTTTTTAAAAAAACAGAGGTAGAAAAAATAAAAATGAAAGAAATACTAATTAAAAATCTAATTTCAAAAGAAATATAAGACAAATTAATATAACTCTTAAATATAAAATCAAACTAAGAATTTGCAAATATAATAATAAAAATGGTCTGAAATATGTTTTATAAATACATGTTAAAAATATAATATGAAAAAATTAATAAATAGAAAAAAAAAATACAAATAATAAATAAAGTTAAAAAAGGAAGAAAAAAAAAGATGAAAAGATCGAAAAAAAAAGATGAAAAGATCAAAAAAAAAAATCAAATCAACAAGAATAAAAGAAAAAAAAACAAAAAAAAAACAAAACCAAATTGAAAAAGAAACAAAAAAAACAATGTTAAGGCTTGTCATAAAAAAAAAAAACCTTCTATTATAAACTTTAAGTAATAAGACAAGCAGCTTACTTCTGCTCAAAGTAATGCAGCAAATTGCACTTAAGTATTATTAAGATGACCAGATGATGTAAACTTAGGTATTAGGGATATTTGTGTAATTGCAAATGTAATTTCAAACATCTTAATAAAGTACTAGCGTAACTGCTTATAAAAAAAATATATATATATAACAAAAATACAATTAACCACATTTAACATTCTAGTCATTGTCTAATTAAATAATTTACCCAAAATTTATACTAGCTGCTATACTTGTAGCCTGCCTATAAATTACCAAATTTTAAGTTATGATTTATAGCCCAAGATAATATTATTTGTGTCAATTTAAACCAGGTTCAAAAGAATCTGCTTCAGATTCAATTAACCAATTCGAACTGCTCCAGATTTGTTTGAACCAATTTGAGTCTAAAGAACCTGCACTGAATTCGGTTGAACTCAATTCGGGCCCAAAATAGCTTTAGGTTAGTTGATTTGAACTCAAATTGGGTTTAAAAAAACACACTCCAGGTTCATTTAACCCAATTCTAGTGCTTGTACCTAAATTCGGGTTCAAATGAATCTATTCTATTTTAAAATTTCCTGTGCAATGCACAGGTTTTCAGACAGTATATAATTAATAAATATTTTATTTTCTAAATATACTTTTTTTCTATAACCTCTTGACATCAGAGAAATGTATTTTAAAAAAATAGATTATGTAAATAAACATAATTCATAAAATATATTGTTTCTCTTAATCCCCACGATCACTATATTAAGATCAAAGGAGATTATCGAAAGATACCCTATACCGCATGTGTATAAGTTTCCGCTAATACCCAACGCCATAGGATACTATTATTACAAATTTATACTCCCTTAAGTTCTTTGACTTTTTCCCAAGGAAACTATAAATTAAACAATTAAGATTTGGTGAATAAAAATATGACATATTGAATGTCAAAAAAGAAATTTCTTTAAATTTCTTTCATACCTCCTCACGACCAAAATGACCGTATGAAGCAGTCTGTTCGTAACACCAACCATCCGGCTTATGAAGTCCAAGTTGTTGTACAATAACACCAGGTCTCAAATCGAAGGTTTCATTGATAATCTTCAGCAATTCAGAGTTAGTCTTTTTTGATGTACCATAAGTGTCGACAAAAATAGAAAGAGGCTCAGGTACTCCAATAGCATAAGAAAGTTGAACAAGGGCGCGGCGCGCAAGTTTAGCATGGACGAGGGATTTTGCGATCCAACGAGCTGATTCCAATTTAGACAATAAATTTAAATGTTTTATCAGAATACAGATTGTATAAAATATCTTTGATATATTTAAGACATACAGTCAACCCCATTAATATCAACGTTGTTAACAGTATACTTGTCGGCAAAACTCATAAAGCTTTGGATTGGGGTAATTTTGACTTTGGGATTTGTGAAGGGTTTTGAAAAACTTGTTTTGCCAGCAAGTATAATTTACATCCCGTTATCAACATTTCAATTAAACAAAATTCACTATATACCGGTAAGTAAAATTCTTTAATAACAGTCTCATGTTGTTATTAATCGTAAAGATTAAACAAAATTCCAGATTTATATTAACGAGGGAAGATTGTATTTGCTTACCAGTATAAGCGGCGGAACGATCAACTTTGGACCAATCCTTTCCAGAAAAGGCACCACCACCATGTGCACCGTGACCACCATACTAGTTAATATAGTAACAATAATTTATAATAGATTCTTAACAATGAAAGATTCAAGGGGATATCTTAGGTTATCTTACAGTATCAACAATAATTTTACGACCAGTCAATCCGGCATCACCTTGAGGACCACCAATAATGAATAACCCAGAAGGCTGTATGTGATAGATAGTTTTCTCTGTTAGGAATTTAGAAGGTATAACGGTATCAATAACATATTCTTTTATCATTTGTCTAAGCTTTTCAGTTGTAATTTCAGGGGAATGTTGAACAGAGATGACGATAGTATCAACTTCGAGAGGAACCAAAGCACCATTATCATTTTTATAACGCACGGTTACTTGAGTTTTAGAATCTGGACGGAGCCTAATGATAAAAAGCCAAGTTATAAGCTTAGGTAAGTTCATAAGATAGGTATATAAATAATTCATAATCATGTTATTTTAAGATCAATCGAATGAAGATTACCAGGAAAGAGTGCCGTCCCTACGAAGATCAGCCATTTTCTTATTAAGCTTATGAGCAAGCGCAAGAGTGAGTGGCATATATTCTGGAGTTTCGTCAGTTGCATAGCCAAACATGATACCTAACATCGAAGAGAATTAGAAGAAAGCCAAAAAAAAAAAAAAGATTGGAAAAGAAAACATATGGGATACCTTGATCACCAGCACCGATATCTTCGAGTTGATTACTTTTTTGTGTAAGGCCTTGAGCGATATCAGGTGACTGTTGTTCAATACCGACAAGGACATTACAAGTTTTATAATCAAATCCTTTTGAGGAATCATCGTAACCTATACGCCGAATAGTATCACGGACAATTTTCTGATAGTCTAAACTGGCTGAAGTGGTGATTTCGCCGAACACGAAAATTAAGCCAGTCTTAGTGGCGGTCTCGCACGCAACTTTGGAATAGGGATCCACTTTGAGACATGCGTCCAAAATAGCATCAGAAACTTGATCGGCAATTTTGTCTTTAATGTATGAAATGATAGAAATGTTTATTATTTTTTTTTTATGGAAATAACTTTAGGGTTCTTGATTGTAATATACTTTACATACCGGGATGACCTTCGCCTACTGACTCTGAAGTAAAAAGGAAAGTTTCTTCTTGAGGCATGATAATTCAACAAAAATGTACAAAGAATCAACGATGATAGTGTTAGAACCACAAAAAAAATTTTATCGCATCTTGTACTATATATATAACGGTAAGCAAGAAATTTTCTCGGACGTACAAGATGGAATGTCATACAAGATGTAAATTGCGCAATCTAGAATTGCATGTGAAATAACGTATACTTAATCTTAACTGGTAATTTAACCTATTTTGCCCCTTAAACAGGTTAACATTAATAAATAATTTATTATGTAATCTACGCTGCAGAATTAACGTTAACGTTAAGGTCCTGTCTAAATTTCTATTTGATGATTATCTATTAATCGCGTCGAACTGATTATGTAAGTATGACATCGATCAGTATAAATACGTTTTTGATTCTCTTTATTCTCTTGTAACAAGTTAGATCTAGAGACGTACCTCGTGTGAAAGACGAAACTATCGCACCTGTAAATTGACCAACAATCGTTCACCTTATTGGACTCAATCCCTGTAAAATTTGATCCCGCAATGATTAAATGTAACCAAATATTTGTAAAGCTGATCATTCTAGTCGTTTCGAGAAGATATGCTTTGGTCGCAAATGAAAAAAAAATTTTTAGAAATTATATGGGCTGCCGTCAATAGAAATTAGGTATATCGATATTTTAAAAAAAATCAATACCTTAACTTTCACAACTCATATCTCGATGAATTTTGAAGCTGATTTAATTATTTAATATTCAAAAGAAAGCTTGCGATCTAAACTTTCTTTTGACTATTGAATAATTAAACTAGCTTCAGAATTCATCGAAATATGAGCTATGAAAGTTAAGGTATTGTTTTTTTTAAAATGTCGATATACCTAATTTCTATTGACGGCAGCCCATATGATCCTGGGGCTCTTAAAAAAAAAGACAGTCATTATATTCTATAACTAATCACAGAATCAGATTCTTCAGGACTGAATCCGATAAATTGAAATTTGGTAAATCAATTTACGGTTTTCACCTTTCGTCACTCATATTCGACTTTTATCACATGACTCATGCGAAATCGCGCGAGATTGAAACGTATGCTAGATTATCTCGCGCGAGGTATATCAAAGAAGCAGTAATGTACATTAAAACAAAATTAGATACATATTTGGAACGCGTACACTTATTTGCGCCGGTGATACAAACCCAAATAAGGAAATTGTCTTATGTAGATCGGACATTTTTGGACAAAAATATAAATTAAAAATACTTTTCTAAGTGAAAAATATTCAGAACCTAAAAAAATATATAATTATATATTTTTTAGACAAATTTATTAATTATTAGAGCTTGGACGCTCTTGGACATTTGGACGTTGGACATGGTCAAAAAAGCTTTGGACAGTGAAAAATGTACAACACTGGGTGTAACATGAAACCGATGGTTTTATTCAAAAAATAGCCACTAACCCAAAATTCTACTTAAGAAATCACCTTTAACGATCTAGTAAAAAAAATTCCTCACAAAATTTTAGTATACACTAAGCCTTATTCTAATCCCGATCCTGACCCTAACGTCGTAACTATTACGCAAATAAAAAATAATATTTTTTTTTGTGATTGTATCACGGGCACAAATAAGTAAATTTCTCCAGATTGGACGTACATTCGTATAATTGGCTGATGTAAATCAATTAATTTCCCGGCAGTAAATTTAGGCAAATTTTAAATTCCAAACCATATTTGTATAAAAATATTAGATAAAAATTATTAATATGAAGTTTTAAACTCTTGATCAAAATATTTGAAAAACAAGTATAATGCTTGTGTCTAAATATATTTATAATTATAAATAATTGTCAGTTGATGCTAAAATTTTGATTTATTATAACATTTTTACAACTAATAAAATATTTATTTAAAAGAATAATTAACAGATTTTGTAAATAAGTTTTAATTTAAAAATGAGAAGTTAATTGAAATAATAATTTGAAAATAATCAAAATTAAAATAATAAAAGAAGTAATGAACATGAAAACAGTTTGTAATAAAGGATTTATTTAATCAAAATTAGAAACTTTTTTGATAATCTGAATAATTTGACTATAAAAGAAAATTTTTGAAGTTTATATATACATTTTTGTATAAAAAAATAGACAACAAATTAGGTTTTAATTATATATATATATAAGTTTTTTTTTGATATTAAGATAAGGTTTTGTTTATATCTTTATTAGTAATTTTAGTTGTATATATTAATATATTATATATTAAAGATTTATATTATATTATATTTATATATATTTGTAGCCTTATTGTTGAGTGTTACAGTAAGGTTACAAATATTATTAAAGATATACTAAGATTATAAAATACAAAATAAAAACTACATATAAGAATTAAAACTCAGATAATTTTATTTGTAATTTAAACTGACTAAGATGATTAAAGCTTACTTAAATTTGTAATATTAGAATATAATTATAAAATATATTATAATTAATTTAGAATGTTGACTATATATTAATTTTTCTAATAGTCTATCCAATTGATGAGCAAATATTAGGATGTAAATGTAATTGATTTGCTATTTTACATAAATATAAGTATGTATAGTTTGTATATGATCTTTTATAATATCTAGTTTGTTGTATTCATTATAAGATATTGTGATTGTTAAAAGTTTAAAGAGATGTAATGTTATTATTTTTTCTAATTAGAGAAATTAATATAATAAGGTTTTCATATTTGATTATAGATTTGTTTATTAATATTAAAAAGTATTTAAATAATAGTTTGTGAAGTTATTTTAGTAAATATATTATAATTATAAATTATTTCAATTAAGGTTTTAGGTATAAGGCTTTTAAAAATAAAATTAAAATAAAAAGAGTTTGCTTAAAATGATATTCAGTCAAATAAGAGATAGTTTTGTATTTTATAAGTAAATTCATATAGCTAACTAGTAAATAAATTAAGATCTGCTTTAAATAGAATATACTGAATTAATAAGTTAATAATATTTGTAATAAAAGAAAAGTTAGAACAAGTTAGCTAGTATAAATAGAAGTTAGAAAAATTATATTAAAAGCAGTTAATATTTATAAAGATACTTGAATAAATATTGTAAAGAGAAAAGTATATTAGTAGTTTATTTAGTAGAACTTTAACTTTAAAAGTTTTGGATTGATTAAGTTTAAAGCTAGTAAAATTAAATAAAGATTTTTAGTTATAATTAAGATATAATCATATAGATTTTCAATCTATATAGTAATTAATATAGGTTTATTTATTGGTTCTTTTTTATAAAGACCACATTGCCAATATGTAAGCTTTGCAAATATTTTTGATAAAATGTCTAGTAAAAAGCTCAACAAGATTTTGTTTTTATTATAAAATATGAAAAGAATTATAAATATTCATATTGTTATAGGCCAAAAAAATGTAACAATGCATATGTAATAATACATATATAGCATGAACAATGATTGGAATTCACAAATCATACATGCATTTTGATCTCTTAAAAACAGCAATACATGTATCATTGGGCTCTTTTACGCCAAGAACACAAGACAAAGCAGTTGTGTCCAAATTTAGAAAGGCATTTAGACCATGATGACAATATTTCAGAGAAGCTAAATCCAAATATTAAGGAGACAGATTAGTATAGTTGTAATAAAATAAATTAAAAGTAAAACAATTTAGAATACAACACTTACTTAGTCTAATGAAACCTGTAATAGTATAATTGTATAGTAGTGAAATAGTAGAAAAATAGGAGGACAGACTAAATTTAATAGAGAAATTGTTAGTAATATGAAGTTGTATAAAAAGTAAGTAAAATTTTAATAAAGTACTTATCTTTTGGTGCCTTAAGTGATTAGAGAAAGATCGAAGCCAGTATAATAAAAGTAGATAGTATAGTAGTAGTTAGTCTGATATTCAAATAAAAGAAAATTAAATAAACAATAAATAAAAAATAAATAAATAAAAACTACAGTTACTTCAAATCAGAAACTAAAACAAGATTTGGAAACTCTGATCATCTTCTAGTTGAATGTACTCTAAGTCTAGAACAAAAACCCAAGCAATCAACACTCTGAAGATTCGACCCAAATTCTTTTAAAAATGATATTTTGAAAAAAGAAATCTTGGATGAAATTAAAGATGCTAATTCTGCAACAAGCTGGAACATGCATAAAATCTACATCAAATCGATTATAAAGGCTTTTAAAAAACCAAAAGCTCCAGAAGACAAAATAGAAAGACTCAACAAGAAAATTAATTATTTAAAAGAAGTTATAGCCAAATCTCCCAGACAGATGCATCTCTTTGTTATACTAGAAGATCTTAATTTATAAGTCTAAGCAGAATTAACTAATCTAATACAAAAATGGCAGCATCGGTCAAAAATAAACTGGATAAAACTAGGAGAAAAATCAACTAAATACTTCTACTCATGCTTTAAAAGTCGAAGCTCATGTTTAGCTCTGACAAAAATACAAATTCCTTCAGCTCAAGAACAATCTAATGAAAAAGAAGTGCTTAATTATATTAAAGAACAATACTCTATGATATATAGCAAAGAAGAAATCAACAATGAAATAGCAAAACAAATTACTAAAGACCTTTCACAGGTCTCTACACAAATGAACAAAAAACTAACAGACCCTATCTCCAAAGAAAAAATCTTATCAATTATCCAAAAACTACCAAATAACAAGTTCCCAGGACTGGATGGCCTTATATACGAATTCTATAAACTCACAGAAGAATACATTACACCTATTTTAGAACAAATCTTCAATCAAGTATTAATCTCAAGAATAATACCCTCCTCATAGTGCAAAAATCTATCACACTAATACCAAAGAAATCAAAGGAACTACACAATATAAACAACTGAAGACCTATCTCACTGGTCAACTGTGATGCAAAAATTTTCATGAAAATTATTGCCAATAGACTAAATACAATTTGCGAAGTAATTGTATCTTAACATTAGCAAGGCTTCATTACAAACAGATTAATCACAGACTTCACATTAGATATTCTTACAATATTAAGAAACCAAAAAGATGATACAAAAGAGCACTGGATGCTATTCATAGACTAGCAAAAAGCATTTGACAGAATAAGTCATGAGTTCCTCCAACTGGTACTAGAAAATATGGACTTCAACAAAGAATTTAAAGACCTAATAAAAAATCTATTTTCTCAACAAGAAGCTTATATCTTAGACTCAGAATATATATCAAACTCTTTCAGAGTAGAAAGAGGAGTCAGACAAGAAGATCTGCTCTTACCTCTTCTATATGTATTAGCATTTAAACCACTGCTAAACATGATAGACAAAAACATAACAGGAATCAAGGTCAACAACCAATCTTTTAAGTGTACTGCCTATGCAAATAATTTAACAATAGGCATTAGCTCTCTCTCTGATTGGACAACAATATTAGACCTATTTGATAACTATGAAAAAGCCTCTAATGCAAAAATTAACAAGCTCAAAACTAATTTAATGCCATTTACAAACACGGCAAAAGAAAAAATTCTTCCAGAAGAAACTCAATTTAAAAAACTAAGAAATCAAGACCATGTCACAGTTTTAGAATATAGTATCACCGCAGATAGTACACCAAAAAAAGGCTTATGGCAAGAAGCTATAAGCAAACTTAAACTAAATCTAGAAAAGCTCACTTATAGAAATTTATTCTTAAAAGGAAAAATTATATTGGCAAACTTACTGCTTCTTTCAAAGATCTGATACGTTGTTTATCTAATGCTACCAAGCAAGAAACAAATAGCAGAAATCAACAGGCTTATTACCTACTAGATCAAAAATAACTCCAAAATGCTTCTGAAATACTTCACTTTTCAATAACTATATGAACAAGGAGGCTTACAAGCACCAATAGTTAGCAATATGCTAGAAGCTAGGCTAATCTCAGTCTGGTTAAAACTAATCTCAAGTAATCTTCTATGGGCAAAAATAGAAAGAAAAAGAATCTCTCTCATACTTGATCAAAAAAGAAATATCTCAGCTATAAAA
>CAJVQA010011513.1:0-10671 GCA_910591915.1 Cetraspora pellucida
TAATTGCGGGCCGGGCCAGGCCTCAAAAATAGGCAATTTGCAGGCCCCTAGGTTAGGATACCAGTAATGACAGTCACACCAGCATAACTGGCAGGTTATGGAGCATCTGTGTAAGTATGGTGTTATATAGAAGAACTCAAACAGACAAATCAGGCAGTACAAACACTAGATAAGTCCTTGTGACTGTGTAAATTCATTGAAATTGGGTAACAAGAAATCTATTTAGGAAGACCTGAGTAGAGAGGTAGCTGGATCTTCGACAGCCTTACTGTAAAGGCTAGTTTGAGAAAACGGATACCAAGATCATAGTACCTGGTCATAGTAGCCAGATGGGCAAGAACCTCTGGGTTAGGAGTCTCAGAAGTACTACCAACCAGGCTACCAAAATGAACCAGAGGAAAAGGATATCGGGCCAACCTAATATATCAATGAACTGGTCATAGTTCTATACAGCTATCTGAATTGGGAGTTTGGTAAAAAGTCTGAACAAAATGCAGGGGTATACTAAAGTACTGGGGTTATACTGTGAAGTAGATGCTGAGGTCTAAGTGAACTCTACAAGAGCATAGTGGTTTAATAGTTAGCCCTAACCACAAGTGTTGGTTCTGTCATAGCAATATCTAGGTTAGCTATAAAAATAGGTACAGAAGGCTTTGGGAGGTTTACTTTGAGGATAAATTAGTTCTAAGATTGAGGATGATGATCTGATACATCTGAGATGACCAGTGATGTTAACACAGATTACAGGTTCAGAGAGTTTAAAGTAGAATATCCAAGCAGGAGTGTTAGATACAGCAATTAGTAGGGAACCTTTGAGCAGATTCCTTAAATAAATAATATAGAAAAGTTATACATGTAGCCAATTGTATGCTCTTCTGTAGTGGTTTATTGAACCACAATACCGATAAGTAATTAATAAAAGTCAAAAGACCAAAAAGGTTACCTTAAAAAAAAAAAAAAAAAAAAAAGTAAGAACAGTATAGAACAACTAACAGATAATTGTGTAAGATGAATAAGATGGAATAATAATACAAAAGTAGTTCCAAAATTACTAATAGAAAAAGGCAATAACAAGATAAATGCAACATTAGAACAGATACTAGAAAACAGAACAATAAAGGAATAGAAAAAAGAAAAAAAAAATCTAATCAGCCTGAAACAAATAGAAGAACTTGAAATAAAGATGATCAAAAAACAAAAATTTGATAGCAAAATTACAGCTTACTTAGTAGAAGTCCTAACAAGAAACAAAATGAGAAACAAAGACAAATATATCTTTTATACAGATGGAGCATTATATAAAAAGAGAAGAGTAAATAGCATAGAAAAGATGAGCATAAGCTGGGTACAAATTAACAAAGAAGAAAACTGGCCAGAAGAAGAAACTGCATTAGGTCTTAAAAGCTGGCCTTCAGCAACAACAGCAGAATTTTCAGCAATATGGTCAGCAATTTTGACAGTTCTAGAAAGAAAAAATATAGAAGTACATACAGACAGTCTCATGGCACTAAAGAACATTAACAGAGCAATCCAAGGATCAGAAGATGACAAAATCCTTAAAAAAAAAAATACAATGTAGATAATGAATATTGTGAATTTAGTCATAAGCAAAAGTAGCAGAATTAAGCTAATTAAAGTTAAGAGTTACAGCAATGATAAGTAGAATAACAGAGCAGATGCATTTGCAAAGAAAGAAGCAGCATGTAAAATGGCAATATCTATAAAGAAGATTAAGTGTAACAGAATAGAGTACTATTTAGAATAGGAAAACAAAAAAGTTAATATACCAATATGACTTCTTTGCAAAATAGTTGTGAATGCCAAAGTAAGAGCCAGCTAGAGAGATATGAATCTGATTTGAATATTAAAACCTAAAACAGAAAACACTTAATATAATTGGTCAAGCTTTTGAAAAGAGATGAATAGAATGAAAGGCATACACTGCATGACAAGAAAACTTAGTACAAGAAGAGCAATAGCAATTAAATGTATAATAGATAACTTACCAACACTAGAAGAATTAAATAAAAGAAGACTAGAAATATATACATCTTCAAATTGCCAAGTATGTCAAACAGGCAAAAAGAAAACTCAAGCATATTTGGCAAGCTGCAGTGAACAAAAATGTCTGTAGAAGAGAATTCAAAAGATAGCAATAGCAATGGCATGGAATAGTCTTAAAGAGAATGAAAAAACTAGAATTTCACCTCAAGTGCTATATGAAACAATTTTTGGAAAAACAGAAACAGAGAAAATTATTAACAAAAAAGCATTGATAAAAGGGTTAACTATAAACAAAGTAGAAAAAAGGATCAATCAGATGTTAAATAAACAGGCAACACAGAGATGTATAGAAATAATAACAAGAACAGTATAAAATACATTCTACAACTAAGTATGAAGAGTTCAATATAGAAAAGTACAAGAATAGGGAAAAAAGATGAACATAACAAGCAAAATTAAAAAAGGTGCTTGAATCAGAAGAAAGTTAGAAAAAAGAACAAAGAAAGATGAATAGACAAAAGAAGAGAAAAAAAAAAATATAAAAAAAATAAACTGAACAAAGAAGAAAGCTTGGAAGACAATTGATATGCTTGTCATGAAAGGGAGAAAACCCTTCTGATATAGCTTTAAGTAGTTAAATGAGCAGTCTATCTCTAACTGAGATAGTGCAGCAGGTTGCACTTAGATACCAATAGAGTGGCCAAGTGATGCTAGACTTAGGTATTAGAAAATTCTATATAATTATAAATGTACATAGTTTCAAGAATCTTAATAAAGTACTAGTGTAACTGCTTAAGGTTAAAAAAAATATATATATATAAATCACTATAATAACAATTAAATTACCTTAGTATATAAAATTAATAAAAGGGTGTGGCAACCTAGTGAAGTGGTCAGGTTGTCAACCTCCAAGTGGCAGGTTCAGAGTTCAAATCCTAGTGTCGATAGAAAATTTGAAAATTCTCATTGTGTTATAGTTATCTGTTTCTTACAATTGGTTAGAATAAGCCACCTGTAATCTATGTCACATCAGCATGATTGGCAGGTTACATGACATTTGTGTAACAGTTACATGACATTGTCCTTTAGGACAAGGTTTGTGGTTACATGAAAAAATGTAAACTGGTATGGGCAGTACAAACCTACAATAAGTCCTCATGGCCATATAAATCATAGGAACCAATAGAAGAAAGATGAAAGCCCACTTGGAAGACCTAAGTAGAGAGGTAACCCAAGCTTTCGACAGTGCTACTGTAAAGACTAAACTTATGAAACAGAGCTAGAACTTGTGAAACTGGGCAAATGTGCCAATCTTTGAGAAGGGACTGAATAAACCAATCAGGCTACTGGAATTTTCAGATTCTGGAGAAAAAGAATACATGCTAGCAAACATGTAAACCAGAGATATATGGTTTCGACCTATCTTTCTAGGCTATTTGGAATAGCAGCTTGGTGGAACTTAAATTAAATACCAAAGTAGTAAGAATATGTTGTAAAATAAGTACCAAGATTGGGGTGAACTTTACAAGAACATAGCAGTTTAATGATATGCCCTGACTGTCAGTGTTGGTCTCAGCTATAGTGATACTGGGTCAGCTGTAAGAATGAGATACAGAGGATTCTGAAAGGTTTAGTACAAGGTCAAAGGTTCCAAAGAACTGCTTTAAAGACTTAGTAGCCATGTCATATTTTCACTGGCATCAGCTAGGATCATTGATAGACAGAGATAGATGGGTGGATACAGAAACAGAGTGGTTAAATAGAGAACCTACAAGTGGGTTCCAGGTATGGCAGCTAGTGTAGAACCTTCGGGCAGACTACTTAAATTAGACAATAACTAAAGTTGTATGAGTGGCTAGTTGTACACTCTCTTCATAGTTACCTTCTGTGGTTGTAAAGCAATCATTAGCCAAATATATTATCAATAAAATTCTAGGTCGCAAGTACTTACCTTAATATTTAAAAAAAAAAATAAAAATAAAATTAATAATTATTTCTAATTATAGGCAAAAAATGCAGTATATGCAAGGTTTATCTCATGCATTTTTTTTCAAAATTGGAGAATATTGATTCAATATAATGAATAATATCTTTAATGTGATCTTAATATAAAAAATCGATAAAGAAGCTAATAAAAAAAAAACTTTATAAGAGAATCAATAAATTATTAATAAATTGCAAAAAGATGCACTATATTATTATATCTTGACAATGCAAATAAACTATCTATGTACTTGTAACTTGCTTCTTCTGAAGGTTAAAACTTTCTCGCTTCAGACAATATATTGAATGCTAACTGGTAATGTCTTTATAGCTGAAACTACAGATTAAGCAAAAGTTGATGAGTGTGTTAGAGTTGCTTTAGACCTTAAAGATTCAGAAATTGCAGTTAACTTATATGAGCATAATAGTGGAAAACCTGGTAAATATAATGTTTTCTGAGAAGTTGCAGCTCAATTTTTTGAAGAAAAAACAGCTGATGCTGTAACTGCAATAAATAAATATAGGCATAATCCAATTATGCACTTTGTGACTGCAATATCAGTTAGTGATCTTTTGCATTAAATTAAAAAAGAATATCTAACTGAAACACTAATTCCTAGTGCACAATAGTTGCAATTACAGTTTTGGCCTAAAAACCCAACACACCTTAGTAGTTTACAATTTACTGGTCATCTATCTTTAAAATTCATGATTCAAACATGTCAGCTACATGCTTATCATCAAGATGCATATTATGCATCTGCAATATTTTATTATAAAAAAAAATTTGCTATAAAATTTCGAGAAATTACCAATTTTGTTTTCATGAATGATAAGCATCATTGTAAAGTTAGAGAGCCTGAATTTCCAGTAGCTGCAGTTGAAAAAAAAAAAAAGTAATAATTAGTAAAAATATTATATTTACAGTTGCTGATCATGACTATACAAAAACAGGTATCATACCAAGTGTAACAATAATATATAATACCAGAGTCAATAAATAGTGATTTTTATGCAGAAAAAATGCATATAGGATTAAAAGATTTAATATTTCAACCTTTCTTACCTCTTTGTCATGCAACAGAACTATATAACATACTTCTTAAGAAAGAATTAACTAATAAATCTATATTATGCCTCTATACAAACAGTAGTTCAGATTACCATTGTATATATACTTGCATTCAACTTTCATATATTTGTCTTTTTCTTGCTTTAGATCTTAATTATTTTGTTGCAGTTTGAACACTACCACAACATTCATAAAAAAATCTAATTGAACATATTATATCGATTTTAAATCTAGGACTACAAAGTGTTAGATTAATAAGAACTAAGATGAATGATCAATTAGAAAAATTAATAAATAAAGTTAACACAATGAATGATATTCATAAAATTGCTATAGAAAATATTGGCTTTAAAGATGATCTTATTGAAAGTCTTTAGACTTCAATTAACTTGATTTGTAATATTTTCAGTCATCAGTCTCTCAAAAATGAGCTATTCAAAACATTTAATACTGCTTTAGAAATAGAAATAGAAAAATTCTAAGAAACAATTCTGCTTGTAAATGATAATGTTTTTTATAAAAACTATACTATAGAAGATATAAGACAAAAGTAATTATTAATTGAATTACCTGTTAATAATACTAATTAATAATACTAATAAAATAATAAAATAATAAAAATAACAAAAATAACTTCCTTTTACTTAAAGTCACATTTACAAAATTTTTTCAACCATTGTTGCACCTTAAGGCATTACTTTTTTTTGATTAAAAAATATAGTAAATTGTCCTGCACTATATATTGACCTTTTTATTGCTTGCCAGAAGAATTCAAGCAGTTGCACTGTTTATCAGATCTGATACTTGAAGATGATTTGCTTATAAGTTATTTGAAGAGATATATGGGATCTTTGCTAGCAAACTTTTTTTCTAAAAATAGATTTACTATGATTTTCTTAATAAAAATCCTGTGTAACAATGGCTCGTAAGGTTATTTTGCTAGCAAAGATTCCATATGGTATTCGAATAACAGAAAACTATAGACCTTCAATGATAAAATCTGATACCAAAATAAAGACAAACAAAACAAAAATAAAGCATACTATGCTATTTAGTTCCTCTGCTACACATGCAAAAAATGTTGGTATTACTATAAATTGCATTGAATATGAAAAGCTTCATCTTCTCTTCAGTGCAAAAAAGCTTTTCAAGAAGAATAAGACTTTGTTAAAAAGGTTTTTAGATACAATTTTTTATATCTGTGATATGTTATTTTATAATATATGTAATCTGGCAATGTTTATATTACCAAAGCAGCCAGAAGTTGATGATGATGCAGAAAATGCTTTTAGTCTTAATAAAGAAGTTAATAAAGAAAATATAAATAAAAAGAATGAACTTTATCAATCAGAATCTGAAGGTTTAGAAGAAGAACCTGATGAAAACATAGAAGAACCTGATGAAAATATAAAAAATTCTGATGAAAGTGTGAAAGAATCTGATGAAAATAAAGAATCTGATACTTACAGAGAGAATTCTATTAATAAACTTTTTTCTAGAGTTTTCATTACTGACTCATTGTTTTGTGCTACAAAAATCAAAAAGCTATACTATTCTGCTGAGATCTATCCAGATGTTTGCATCGAATATGAATGCCTAAATATTAATAGACTAGCAAAAGATGAATACCTATGTTGTAGTGAGTGTAATGATGATAACTCTGCTAATACAAAAAAATCTACAATGAGGGCAAAAGTTAATAAAAATAAATGCAAGTGTGTATAAACAAGTGAATTTAGCTTTTAGTAAATTCTATTTTCATTTATGAAAATTTCTTAATTTTTATTTTATTTTCTATCAACTATTGTAATATTTGCAATATAATAAAATAAAATTATTAGTTCTTTTAGTTGGTTTAAATTAATCATGCTATAGTTTTTTTTTAATCTATATATCTTCTAATTATCCAGTTTTGTAATCTTGATCTTGAGATGAAACAAGAAGGAAGAAGAAAAAGTAATTTTTGGCTTTCTTCTTAGCTTTTCATTCTTGATCAATGATTCTATACCTTGTCATTGCAACATTATTATCTACACTTACTGATTGCTTTGCATATACAAGATATATATTGATATTGTCGATAGATTTAATTATACTTTTAAAAATGTAACATTATACAAGTAAAAAATAAAAATTAAACCTGTCTCTAAATTCAAAGAAGTGCTAACAGTTATTATACAAATAATTTCACACTTAGAAGGTGAAATTTCTAAATATACTGGAGCTATTAAGCTATATATAATTACTAAAATGCTAAATATAGCTAGTTTATTGAAAAAAACTAAAAGTACAAATTTTTTTTAGAAATAGATAGAACAGTTTCTAAGCTATATTAAAGAGGTTTTAAAACATAATATATATATATATATTTTTTTTTAGTATTAAGGTGATCTCTTTGGTCTGAGCTTTTTATTAATACTTATAGCAGGTACATGTTTTATATAGACATATCTATAATGAACTATTAGATGAGTATACAACTGGCTACATGTGTAACTTTTCTATATTACCTATTTAAGGAGTCTGCCTAAGGGTTCCCTACCAGTTGCCGTACCTAACACTTCTACTTAGATGTTCCATTTAAACCCTCTGATCTAACCCTAATATTAATTTCACCAGATCACAGATCCAGATCTATTCACTATTGATCATAGGACTATAATCCTTAGACTATTTTTATCTTCAAGGTAAATCTACCAGAGCAAGCTATATTCTCTTTTATCGCTAACCTGGTTTGACGCTATAATCAGAGCCAACACTTGCAATTAGAGTTACCCCTTAAACCACTATTACCCTTGTAAAGTTCACCCAAACCCTGGTACCCATCTTTCCGACTTCTTCTCCATCATCCCTTATTAGCTGCAACTCAGAACTAACTGACTTCCCAAACTTCCAATCCAGATGGCTTGGTATGGTATACTTATGTATTCTTTTTCTTCAGCGATTTTGGTGGCCTGGTTGGTCATGTGCTTCTCTACACATCTTTGTTATTCGGTTTATCTAACAATTTCTATGAAGGTGTTTCATGGGCTTCCATCAGTCTAATGGCATTATCAAAAGTTTGTGCTACCTCTTTTACTTAGGATTTCCAAGTAAGTTTCTGTCTCTTCAGTTTTTTAGCCTTCTACGCCTGGTGGTCTTATTATGGGTTTGTCTGAAGCCTTATACGATACCAGTTTTACATTCCTCTATATATATGTACTGTGTAACATTACACTTTACATAGATGCCCCGAGCTCCCAATGTCAGGTGGGACCCAACTTGGTGTACCTAAAATTACAGATGCCCAAAACCCAACTGATCGGCAAGAGACAGTTACCGTAATACAGGTATAATTTCCAAAATTCGTCATTCGTGGGAATTGAACCTTAGACCTGCCACTTGAGGATTGACAACCTATCCACTTCACTAGGTCACCACACCCTTCCAAATAGTCTTATATTTTAATTTAATAATAATATTTCAATATAAGTTATAAAACTAATTTATATTTAGAAAATATTTACAAATTTTACTAATAATAATTTTTTATTATTGTTATTATAAATAAGTAGTTATAAGGATGTTGTGACCTAGTGAAATAGTCAGGTTGTCAACCCTCCAAGTGGTAGGTTGGGTGTTCAAATCTCATCGATGACAAAAAATTTGGATAATTATCTATGTAATATTCATATTATGGTAACTGTTATCAATAATTGGGTTAGAAAATCTGTAATAGCAGTCACACCAACATGACAGGTAGGTCATAGAGCATTTGTGTAACAAGTCACATGACATTGTCCTTTGGAACAAGGTCTGTAGTTATATAAAGAAATGCAAACTGGCAATTGAGTAATGCAAACACTAGATAAGTCCTTGTAGCTATGTAAATCCATTAAAATTGAGTAACAAGAAGTCTATTTAGGAAGACCAAAGTAGAGAAGTAGCCAGATCTTTGACAGCCTTACTGTAAAGACTGCCTTAAGAAATGGATATCAAGGTCAAATTAGCCAGATAAGCAAAAACCTTTGGGTAGAGGGTACCACCAACTAGGCCACTGGATTGAGCTAGAGAAAAAGGATATTAGGCTAACCTAATATGCCAATAGACTGGTCATAAATTCTATCAGGCTATCTAAATTGGAAGTTTGATAAACTAGCAGAAGTATATTAAAGTATTTCAAATATGCTATGAAGTAGATGCTAGGGTTTGTATGAACTCTACAAGAGCATAGTGATTTAATAGTCAACTCTGACCACAAGTGTTGGTTCTGCTATAGTGATATCTAGGTTAGCTGTAAAAATGGGTACAAAAGGCTCTGGGAGGTTTATCTTGAAGATAAATTAGTTCTAAGATTGAGATGATGATCTGGGCATCTGAGTATAACCCAGTAATGTTAACACAGGTTACAGGTTTAAAGAGTTTAAAATAGAACACCCAAGCAGGAGTATTAGGTATACCAATTAGTAGAGAACCTTTGGGTAGACTTCTTAAATAGATAATATAGAAAAGTTACATGTATAGCTAATTGTATACTCTCCTGTAGTGATTTATTGAACCACAATACTGACAAGTGATTAATAAAAGTCAAAAGACCAAAGAGGCCATCTTAATATCAAAAAAAAAAATAGATAAGTAGTTATAGTTCAAGTTTTTTTTAATTGCAAAGTATTATATGCAAAAGCATTAACTTTAAATAATTGAAAATAAGAAAAATTAATTAGTATTATCTATTAGATAGAATTGTATTTTTCAAATAAATAAATCAAAAAGGTTAACTTTTTTGTTAAATAGTACAATCTTGATAAAAGATAATACTATTTAAATATATAAAGAATAAAAAAAATAGTAATTCTTTTTGCAGACTATCTATACTAAATTTTGCTAAAGCATTTAACTATTACTGCTTATTTTACTAAAATAATCCTGTACTTTTAAGTAAAGTTGCTTAGTATATATTTTTGCTTCTAGACAATCAAGTTTAAAACTCTAATAATATCTGATAATTAAGAAATATTACAAAATCCAAATTTTAATTTTTGTTTATTTTCTTAAAATTATATTAATTAAGAGGATAGGGTTCTGTAACCTAGTTGTTTAGGTGTCTCTTCTTCTACAAACAAGGTTGACAGTTCAATTTTAACTAGAGGCAAAACTCTGTAATATATAGAAGCATATAAATATATGAAAGTCCTATAGCTAAGTTCATATGAATAGAAGATCAGTGTATAAGGAAGTTTCCAAAAAGAAGTTTTTCAATATAGAGAGTTGGTACTCGATATAATAGAAACAAAGAATATACCAAAAATGGAGAGAAAGTGCACTAGCAGATAATATGGTGAACATAAAAAGAAACTATGAAAAAGAAATAAACTTACTAAATTTGAACACCTCTGGCACTAAAACTGGTTTAGTAAATACAGAATATACTAAATTGAATCTAAGTAGTAATCTTAATACCCACTTAGTAAGCTTGTCACAGGTCAAATGAATAAATAAAGAATAAATAATAGGTAAATAACAGAAAAAAAAACTGCCATTATTCTATCCTATATTCGCCAAATAATGGCAGCATAACAGCAGCATAACAGCAGAATAACAGTAAAATAACAGGAGGTTTGTCAATATGAGTA
>CAJVQA010011514.1:0-10670 GCA_910591915.1 Cetraspora pellucida
TATATGTATATAGTTTCAAGAATCTTAATAAAGTACTAGCGTAACTGCTTAAGGTTTAAAAAAAAAAAAAAAAAAAATGTTATTAATTTCACATACTATCATTGACTTTTAAATTGATTACATATATTTTATATATAAACACTATTATATTTCGATATACTATTCTGTACTCTTACTTGTTGCATAATTACCTGATCCTGATCAATCATCATATAAATACTTGATAACATGATCAGTTTGAATATATTTTACTTAAAATAAAGCTAAGTATTTTCTTATACCCTTCTTTTTTTTTTATTTAAGCTACTCCACTTAAGCTACTCCACTTATCTGATACTTTATGAAAATATTTTGATACTATGAACCAAGTACACTGCATATATATTTCTATCATAACACCAAATAACCAAATTATAAAATTGACTAATAGGTTACACATATTCAGTCAACTTAAGAAATAACTTAGTATTAGGATAATATGGAGTAAAATATTGTACATATATCAAATTAATAACTGCATCAAATTTAATATTAATTAATTTATAAACAAGCTCATTTCATAGTGTGAACCTGATTTTTTGAATCACAAGTGCCTGAATTGAAGCAATGATCTCTAGGTCACATGAAAAGTAACAGAAATTTTATTTAGGCCATTCGAAGTTAATTCTTCTGTTAATATCACCTTTAGAACTCTTGGAAGGGGAGGTGTAAAATAAAACAAATATATAAAATTAGGCTAACCTCATTGGTCAACATAAATCAATAATTGGCAAGAGTTATTCAGCATTTTAATTGGTTGTTTGTTTACTATAAGAAAGACTTTAGTGGAGAAGGAGTGATGTTAACCAAAGAATCAACTTTGAACAACCTTATGTAATTTCTGCTACTTCAGCTACATATTTGTTAAATAGTATATCAGCATTTTATTAGATTTAGTTTAGATATAAAGTATAAAGAATATATTACATTTATAAAAAAAATTAATTGCAAATATAAATAAAATGTTTATTATGAATAAAGAGCATTTATGCCTTGAGAGAACCTTATCTTCTTCTATAACCAACTACATTTATAAAGTAAGGCTAATTTCTTATAATCCAACTTGGCAACCTTTATGATATATTCAAAGCATGAGATATAATAATACTTGGAGAGTAAGTATATTAGGTCGCACAAAGCTGATTTTTTATTTTGCATCACATAAATTTCAAAAATCTGGGCAGTCAAGCAGAAATTTTTTTCTGTTTTTTTTTTTTTTATAGCCAAACTCTCTATAATTGCACCTTTGGTTTCAAGAATTTTGAAGGTTGCATTATATATGTTAGTTTTAAAAGTTTGTGATTATAAGCAAATGAAATTATAGAGAAAGTAACTATAAAGATGTCTGGTTGTAATTCTAAAAATGATGATAATTCTAAATAATAATTGATAACTTTAAAACATTAATTTAATTAAGAAATAAGACAATTAATAGTGATACCATTATGATGATATATTTGGGTCCTTATTTGTAATAATTTTCAAATATCAGGCCTCTATCAATAATTATTTTCATTTTGGGCTCTTATTTGCAAAGCTACCAAATAATTAATTGTAAGTGTAATTAATTGCAATTATTTAACAGATTTTTTTAAAAGTTATACTAAAAAAGTCCTAACTATACTAATATTAAAGCAAAATTATTATTTGGCAGATTTGAATTTACAAAATTTTGCTAATATTATTGTATTAACTAATTTAACTATACAATCTATAACTTTTAAATTACTAAAAATCTGTATATTCAAAATTACAATTAAATAAAATTTTAATTTATTAAATCTATATAAAATTATAATAAAAATTTATAAGAAATATTAATTTTAATTTATTTTAATTTTAATTTTTATTACATTATTAATTTATTCTTTTTAGAACATTTTGAATAATTTTGTATAATATATTATAGGATTTATTATTTTTATCAAATTTATTGTTTAAGATTATTTATACTAATTGTTATCTTTTATTTAAATCTAATATCTTAGTTAAGATTTAAAATTAAGATTAATTATTAATAATTATACTCTTAATAATAATATTTTTTAAAAAATAATAAAAGTAAATTATAGGAAGATAATAATTGGATCCTAGGCCTGCCTTGAAAAGGCAATGATTGCTCCTAAGAAAGTTATATTATTAAAAATATAGCTAGATTGTGTTTTTTTTGTAGAATAAACAAACTACTATTGCCAAAGCACTGAGCCTTCTGTTTTGTTAAAGCAAGAAGATTGTGCACATGTTCAATTATACAACTTGCCAAAGCAAACTCATGTCAAGTAGTTATAGAAGTTGTCTTATCAATACAAAAATAATCTAACAAGAAAAGAAATATAATGTTTAAACACAACAATAAAATTTATAGCTAAAAAAATATAAAAAAAAGAGTTTATAAAAATAAGAAACTATGCTCATGTATATAATTAATTTCTTATATAGTTTCTTATATTTGTGTTAAGCTGCAAATTATTGTCTAAAAAAAGATAAAAATATCAATTATGTAGTAATTTGATACTTTGCATCTTTTAATAACAGATTTACCTAAAAATATTTGTAAATATGCAACCAAATTATGTCTCAACTATAATTTTTTCAAATTTTTAATGATCAACTTCATCCTATTTATGATACTTATGTTCTAAGTCATTTTACAATTTAGGTCAATTCCAGGTCATTTTTAAATTTTCACCAATTGTGAAATAATCTAAATCAATTTTTATAAAATATTAGAATTAAAGTGTAACTAATATTGTATGACAAATAACTTTCAACTATTTTATTTATATAAATAAATTAGTTAATGCTTATTTGTCACAATAATCTGTAATATCCATGACAGTTAACATGAAAATTAAAGTTCAGATTGGTCATACTAAAACTTAATAAAATTTAGAAACAAGAATTACCAACATAACAAATATATTTACTTATAGTTTAAACCAGATATGTTTCTCTCTGTTCAAGATTCGTAAAATCACAGGTGATAAGATCATAATAATACTAAACAGAGAAAAAACCAAGAGCAGATAGGGCTAGTGAAGTCAAATGCCTTAATGTAGTTGGGATCTGTGTTATTTCTTTGACAATCAATTAACTGACAGCCTATTTTACTGATAATCAATTCACTGACAAGTTTATTCCACTGACAACTATTTCACCAACAAGTTTATTTCATTGACAACTATTTCATTAACAATTTTTTTTACCAAATTCAATTCTAATTTACTATTACCTTAATGAAAATGATTCAAATTACTTTGTTAGTAAACTGACTGTCAATGAAATAACTTTTAGTAAAATAAACTTGTCATTGAATTGACTGTTGGTGAAATGGGCTGTTAGTGAAGTGATTGATGGCAAAATGAGCAACATCTGAAGTGATGGTTTCTAAAATTAGTATATAAAAGTTATGATATATAGATTCCAGAAGATGAATTGGTTCCTGGTTCATTTCATAGAAAATCAGTTCCAGTACGATTTACTGACAAGGTTTTTATTTAAAAAAATTATACTAACTTTAACTCTAATTTTAACCTGGCCCTAATGACAATGACCAGAATTACTTTGTTGGTCAAATGACTGTTGGTAAATTGTATTGTTGGTAAAATGAACTTGTCAGTGAATTGACTGTTGGTGAATCATACAGTTAGTGAACTGATTGTCAATGAAATGAACAGAACTTATTGCGAATGCTCATTTTGCTGACAATCACTTTACCAACAACTCATTTTACTGACAGTCAATTCAACAATGAGTTTATTTTGCCTACAGTTAATTCATCAATAGTCATTTTATCAACAAAGTAAATTCTGGTTATTTTCAGTAGTCATATTAAATTAGAGTTGAATTTGGTAGAAAAAACTTGCCAGTAAATAGGCTGTCAGTTATTGATTGTTAATGAAATGCACAGACCTCATTGCTTTACTTCTTGTATTTGATGTTTAAGATTAAAAGAATAAGTATCTAGTAGAATAAGTACATAAAAAAATTAAGTTGATATATTAACAAGAAAATAAAATAATCATATTACCTATTAGTTCAAAATATATAATTATGCTTAACAACTGACAAGACTATTTGGTAAATGTTATTATAGCATATCTAAATTTCTCAAATGAAATATATTAATGTTTTTTAATATTAAAATTTTGCACAGACTAGTGTAATGAATAATAATTTTTTTTCAGTGTCTCTTATTTCTGTATTTGTCTAATTCATTAAGTTGTCACATACCTTCCATAAATGTATCGTTATAGCCATGTTAATCTTACCTTTATAATATTAGCTATTCTTATGTCTTCTTAGTGGCTTAGCCCATATGAGTTTCTTCTAGTCATGTATAAGCTCTTGCATAAATGAGTTGCTTAAGAGAAAGCATATGAAATTCAGAACTTATAAGAATTGAAAATGTATTTAAAGAGTTGCTTTAACCCTTAGCTTAAGAGAAGGATGCTCTTTGAAATCATCTCTAAAATAAAGAATACATGGATCTACATTCTTTTATATAATAAATGTCTGCTAAACATGTAAAATCCATGTTTCCTAATATATTATCAGATTTCTGTATCTTTTTTATATCAACCATTAGAGTTAAACTTAGCATAGTTGTTAGAAGTTCTCTTATTTGATAGTAACACTAGTAATAAGATAATATTCTGGGCATATGGCACTTTCTGATTTCAGTTTAACTTCCCAAAATCCATTTTTCTAAAATACAATTTCACCAAAATCATAATACTAAAAATCCATTTTACTAGCAGGACAGAAATAGGTTTGTGCTATTTCACTGAAAACCCATTATTGATAAGTTTATTTTACTAACAGATTTTTAAAAATTGCTTTAATTTTAATGATAATGACCAGAATTACTTTGTTGATGAAATGACCATCAGTAAAATAAACTTAGTAATTCCATGTTTATATATAATCACATGACAGAGTTTTTTGACTGCTTTAATCAGTAAAAGCAACCAATTTTAAAGCAATAGTTGTTATTTCCATGGAATTGCTTGTTATTTCTCTGTCATTTCTTGTTATTTCCCCAAGCTAACTTTAATTTTTTATATTATAAGATTTGAAGATAATTCTTTTTAGTTTGCATAATGGTTTATCCTTGATGAAAGTTTTAAAATCCATTAGCCATTACAATAGTACTACTTAAATGAAGATTTTAAAATTTTTGATAGAACACAATAGTTATTTAGAGCAAAGAACTTTTGTAATTCTCTTAGTCAGCATAATAGTATCATTATAATTAAAATAAAGTTTTTTAAATTCCATTAATATGATTGTTATTAAAGCAAAAACTAGGTTCACAATTATCTTTTAATATTCATTTTTTGGTCATACTGACTAAAGTTATTCAAGTTAAAAAATGCCATCATGACAGTATTATGACTTCAGTGAAATAGTATTTCAGAACAATGGACTTTGGGAAAGTAAACAACAACTGCATTTACTATACCATAATTATGTTATATATTTTCTATATTTTATTTGATCAGTCTATTCCTTGGGACTTTTTAATCAAACCTTGATAGTTTATTAGATTATATTTTTGAGTAGGCACTCTATCTGTAGCAGTATTTTTTTTTAAGTTAATTCAATATAATTCTAGTTTAAAGTTTTTTTACTTAAATATATATATACCAGAAACAGAGTTCATACAACTTACAATATATATAGGCAACTGAAATGGTGTGTCTCTTTTTTGTCTGATTGGTTATTATAATCTTGTGACTTTGTCTTATGATTCTAGATTTTTACCTATAAGCTTTTGTCTATTGACACATGATAAAAAAAAAAAAATGCGAATTAGATATTTGTAATCAGATAATTATCCTTTCTAGCTTATTGAATAATATTAATTTCTCTATTTATTATCTTGGCTTTTAACCTCATCATGCATTTATTAAATTGTTTTTGATTTGACCCATTTTTGTTCTCTGTTCTAACTATATCATTATATCATATAGAAGCAAAGTGGTTAGTACTGAGACATCTGCATAATTTCATATATTTTTAAGAAAGTTAAATATGATGTTTAGTAACTTATATAAATGTTGTTTCAAAAAAATAAGGCTCAGTCTTAATCCTATTGAATAAATTATAATAATTTTTAAATTAACTAGAATTGTATTACAGTTAAAACTCTCTAAATAACTTTTATAAAAACTTAACTTTTATAAAAGACACTTAAATAATAATAAAAAAGTGCAATTATGCAGATAAAGTATATACTATATTTGAGCTAGGATTTAAAAGTGCATTTAGAGAGATTGCATAATTAGAGGCTCATTGCAATAAATATTTAGCCATAATTTAATTTTAATCAAATCTATATACTGTTAGAATATGCTACAGATTTTATCTAAAAAATGATAAATTTCGTCTAACTATATTTGTTCATTTTAGCTATTATAAGTTCAATACTTCACAGGTATGTATTTTTTATATATACACTTAAGAATTGAATCATTTATCACTTTACTAACCTACTTACTGTTATCAAATACTTGATTCTCTGCTTTTTACACTTTATATTTAATAGCAAATTACCATACAGTGTAGATTAAAAGACCCCTTTTATAATACTTCTACGATTTTCAGAGGCTTAGAATATAAAGTGCCCCAGATACTAAGAACCTGGATACTTAACAAATCAATTATAAAATTTGCCAACTAAAATATAATTAATATAGTATAAATAATTTATTTTAAATACACCTATTAACAAATGTTTATTATATTTATCAGTTATATGAAATAATATAACAACAAAAGTAAATTATTTATTTTAAAAAAACTACATACATGCAAGAATGCTACATCTATACTATACTTATCTGAATTGTATATAAAGTCCACCTAGATAATAGTTAGTATTCAGATTTTTTTAGCATACAGTATGTACAGTACATATAGTGTATATAGTGTATATAGCATGTACATTATACATAGTATATATATAATATGTAAACTATCTATATGCAAAATTTTGCAAGGAATAATTTTACTTAGAATACAAAAGGTAGTTTCATAATAAAACTTTTGAGATATAAATGGGTTTATAATTTGTTCTAGAATATTCTAAAAATTTTTTTGTTATACTATACATGACACATCATTATGCAAAATACTTTACAATAAAAAGAAACTTCTACATATAAGTAATACAAATACAGCTTAGTTATATTTTATACAAAATATGTAAACAGTTTAATGCAAAAATAAAATCATCACAAGTCTATACTACTATTAGATAAAGAAGATATAAGTACCTATATCCAATCAGAAGCACATATTTTCTATACACTTTCATTCTTGACAAACCTGTTTTGTAATCAGTATATGTATAAAAAAAAGAAATTCAATCAAAAGCATAGATTTGCACAGAACACTTAAATCTTCAGTAAACCATGCATTCTGTTCCTGATAAGCTATTTTTAATAGCTGTGTTTGTTATTAATATATATTATTGTTTATACTTAGCCATTTTATAATGCATAGCACTATACAGGACCAGCACGATAATATAAACAAATGGGTCAACTGTAACATTATGAGGCTTGGCATAATTTCTAAAATTAATTATTCATTTGGCCAATTAATGTAGATTATCCTTGCATTAATATGCAAAATTTTATATTTAGCATTAAGAATAATATATATATATAAGTAGCTGTGTGATATTGTCATACAAAACCATAAATGGAAGGTAGACAAGTTGCAAATGAAACTGCTTTCGTTATAAGTTTTTTATTTGCTTAACTTTTATAAGTTTTATTTGCAACTTTAGATTATATGTGCAGTAGGTCAAATACTAACTATGTTATTTAGGTAGACTTTATATGCAATTCAGATAGATTAGTATTAGTATAATATAGATATAGCTTTCTTGCATATATGTAGTTTTTTTAAAATAAATTATTTACTTTTGTAACTGATAAATATAATAACCATTTGTCAATGGGTGTATTTAAAATAAATTATTTATACTGTATTAATCCTATTAAATTTTAGTTGGCAAATTTCATAATTGATTTGTTAAGTACCCAGGTATTTTATATTCACAGCTGCAATTAATCTGTCCTTAGTATCTGAGGCACTTTATATTCTAGGCCTTCAAAAATCATGAGAAATATTATAAAAAGGGTCTTTTAGTCTATGCTATACAGTAATTTGCAATTAAACATAAGTGTAAAAAGCAGAGAATCAAGCATTTGATAGCAGTAAGTAGGTTAGTAAAGTGATAAATAGTTCAATTCTTAAGTGTACATTTGAAAAATACATACCTTTGAAGTATTGAACTTAGAATAGTTAAAATAAACAAATACAGTTAGACGAAATTTATCATTTTTTAGATAAAATCTGTAGCTTATTCTAACATTATATAGATTTGATTAAAATTTAATTATAGCTAAATATTTATTGCAATGAGCCTCTAATTACGCAATTTCTCTAAATGCACTCTTAAATTCTAGCTCAAATACAGTATATACTTTATCTGCATAATTGAACTTTTTTATTATTATTCAAGTGTCTCTTATAAAAGTTGAATCTTTATAAAAGTTACTTAGAGAGTTTTAACTGTAATATAATTCTAATTAATTTAAAAATTATTATAATTTATTCAATAGAATTAAGACTGAGCCTCTTTTTTTTTAAAACAACATTTGTATAAGTTACTAAACATCATATTTAACTTCTTAAAAATATATGAAATTATATAGCATTTCAGTACTAACTATTTTGCTTCTATACGATATAATAATACAGTCAGAACAGATAACAAAAATAGGTAAAATCAAGAACAATTTAATAAATGCATGATGAAATTAAAAGCTGAGATAATAAATAGAAAAATTAATATTATTTAATAAGCTAGAAAGGATAATTATCTGATTACAAACATCCAATTCACTTTTTTTTTTTTTTTTATTATGTGTCAATAGACAAAAGCTTATAAGTAAAAATCTAGAAATTACAAGACAAAGTCACAAGATTATAATAACCAATTGAATAAAAAAAAGACACACTATACTCTACATTGTACATTGTACAAACTCTATTCTTAGTAAAATTAATTTATTTAAATTGATAACCAATTAGTTTTATATTAGTACAATACTAATCCTAATCTCATATTTTTTATTTTTTTTTATTGTTATAACAAGAAGCAATTAAAAATACAAAAATCAAATAATAAATGAGAGAAAGATGTTATTGAATCATAGAATGTGCAATTTACTAAAACTAAACTATCAAGACAGACCCATACTTGCAAAAACAAAAAACTTAAATATGATCAAAAACAGATCGAAATGCTTCATAAACTAGATATTAACATTCTTTTGGTAATTGATAATATTATCTTTGATCTATCTAGATATCGAATCCAATCTGCTACCCAAAAAATATACACTAATGATAGTATTTATTATTTGGAGAAAGAGTAAACAAGTATTTTTCTCTGTTCTTCAGATCGAGTATCATTTAAAAAAAATAAGACTTAGTATAACATATCAGCCGAGAATGCAAATCACCTAACTCTTTCTGTAGATCACTAAAACCAACTTTTTTCTAACAAACAATTCAACTTTTCTCAATATTTTACTAAACTAACAGCTCTTAAACTTTTAATTAAACCTTTTCTTTACAACTTTCTGTCCTAAAAACAATATACATCTATTTATACTTAATTTCTCAATACAACAAACTTTTATATTTTAATAAAATTATCTTTATTTATATTCTTTTTAAATTTGTCAACTTATATTTAATTAAACCTCTTTATCCCTAAGTAAACTAAGTATACTAAACTTTCTGCTCCCAACCATACTAATTTTATCAAATTTTAATTATTATATTACGTACCAACTAACATTTTCTAAAAAAACACACTTCCTCAATTTCAATCGAATTTTATTAAGAAAATCTATTATCTCTCATTAAACAAAAATATTCAGCTCATTGAGATGATTATTTCAATATAAATTACATCTTTAACAGACCAAAACTCATTAAGTTATCGATATTTTTCCTTAAACTTTTATCTAAACTCCTTTCTGGAATTCTATTGGTCAATTTCGGAAAATTTACAGGGGTGGCCCGGAAATTTCACTTTTGATCAAACTTGAAAATATTCAAATACTCAACATTTCTTCAAATTCTCTCAAAGGAACCTGAAAAATTTACTGGCTCTCTGGAATATTTATTGTCAATCTTAAAAAACTCAATTCTTTCGCCTAATTTCTATCTTTTTTACCTGCTCTTTTTTGCTATCTATATTATAAAACTCTCTACACTTACTATAAACTACTCCAAAAAGCACTTCTATATTTCTGTATCCAATTATTTTTAACTTTAAACCTTCTTTAAATACTATTATCGATTATAATTCTAAAATGAACCTACAAACTATAACACAACAAGACTAACCCTTATACTGGTTCAAAAGCTATCCTATACTGGAAAACTTCTTCTTATCTTCACTTATAATATCTGGAATTCAAACTTTAGATTTCTTAAAACCAATCCTCAAAGACTTCTATTCTGGCTCAATTATTAACTCTACAACAACAAACGAACCAACTATAAAAAACAATTATAGTTTATTAATTCAAACTATA
>CAJVQA010011515.1:0-10670 GCA_910591915.1 Cetraspora pellucida
AATTCAAAATGTCGTGTAACGTACGATAAGTAACCTTTTCGAAAGAGGGTGTTAGATTTGGCTGGTGGGTAATTAAGGCTTTCGGTTACTTTGGGTCAACGAATACAAGTAGGGTAAGTCACATGAACAAGAACTTGAACGAACGACGATGTTTATAGGGGTTTACAGGGTTTATACTGGGATAGTGTTAGTATTTTATTATAGACGTTATAATGTATTGGGACTTCTAATTTAATAAAACAAACGAAGCATACTGCTCATAAGGGCCATTTCGGCCTTTATTTATATCACTGAATTCGTCGCTTACAAATGCGACTTCGCACTTATTATTACTTTAAGACTATCTAATTTTATTTATAATTACTTATTTAATTTCTCTAGCATTATTTTATTTCTTTAAGGATGTGTAACTTATCCTTACATCCGTCCCCTCTACCCCTCTGCATCCGAAGTACCGTTCTCGATCACAAATGTAACTTATTGCATTTCGTGTATTTTTCACGTGATCGATCACGATATTCCGGTATCACAATACGTTGCGTTTATATTGACCTACTAAAATAAAAATTAAAGATAAAGATTATTAATAATTGTTTCAGTAATAAAGTCTATAAAATATATTAAATAAAAATTATAGGTAACACAGTGTAAGACCTTGAAGTCAATGTAATGGTGAAAAAAAATCTTAAAGTGTGTAAACTAGGATTTTTGGAATCAGTAACTAATAATCCTATCAGACAAGTGATAGATAATAAATGAGCGGCTATTAAGTTCAAGGCTCTCGTCTGGTACCTATCAGATGCCCAAGAATTAAAGGTCATCCAGATAGTTCCAATAGCAAGAGGTACCCCGACCATCAACTGAGCTTGTATACTAGTATAACCAAGTTATTTAATTAAGGTTGGAAGGAAAAAATTAAGGGAATTAAATGGGACGGAAGCAAGTATTAACATTATTAAATAAACGTAAACTTTAAGATCAGTAAAAGCGGGTTTTATCTGAGCTTTTGCAGTGCTACGATCAACATCAGTAGGGCCACCTTCAGGTCTTAGACGATCAATAGCGAATTTATGTTCTTCGGGTGTGAGAAAACAGGCATCAGCTGGATCACGAGTCATGTATAAAGCAACAACTATGGCAGCAATGAGAGTTGGTATGCCTTCAATTATAAAAATCATTGAAAACCAATTATGAAGAATGCCTATATAAATTTAATAATTATTATTACATGAATTAAAAATCTAGCCATGATTATTTAACGATTTATTAAATATGATAGTAATTAAACTTACAGCGATCCCACTAAATGCACCAGCGAGGGAAATTAAAGTCATGAAGATAGAATATCTTAAGGCTAATTCTTTCATAGCATAAAATAAACCAACATATTCTACTATATCTACTATAGATGGGGAAAACCCAGCTTCATCCATTCCTGTATTAATAAATTTAAGAAATAATAAATATTTAAAATATTTAACAAGATTTAAATGATTATAATATAATAAATAAACATTGATTATACAACTTAATAAAAATCTAACTATTCCTAATTGGACAACGTTTGTACATGCAGCTTGACTCATAGAAGCAACCGCCTAACACATCATTAATATTGATAACCAAACAGGAAACCCTAAAATTTAGTCATTAAGCTTGCAGGGATTTCTAATAACATATAAGAGATGAAATATATTGCTATAGCGAAATTAAAAGCAGAAGGAAAGGTATTCAGGAATTTGTAATCAAATCCTGCTATAGTGGCATTTCCTATGTTAGCACGATCGATGATGCCTAACAGGTATACTATGGTCAATATAGCTAATTTAAAGTAATTCCTATATGTGAGTAAAATCATAACATTATTTCAACAAGAAAATTAATTTTATAAAACATGAAACATACATAGCATATAAAAATCACATTTTCTAATAACCCTTTGCTCTAAAATTTTATCATAACTTTCATCTTTTAGTTCATTATCTTTTGTTTCATTATCTTTTGGTTTCTCATCTTTTAGTTTTTCATCTTTTGGATTCTGTGAATCATCTTGTGGTCCGTGTGGATTATTTTCACGTCGTTCTTCCGACATTTTTTTTCATGAAATTCGTATATTCAAGACTTATGGAAGTCTATATGCTCTGAGTCATTTCACAATTGAGGTCGATTCCGAATTGACCTAGGTCATTCTTGAATTTTGAAATGACCTAGGTCATTTCTCAATTGGTGAATTTTTTAAAAATCTAAAATTATATACACAAACGATAAATTATATAACCCAATCAATAATATTAATTATATTATTAAAGTTCTTTTGTATGAAAAAAGCATAAAGAAATTATGTTAAATTAGACAAAATGGTTTAATGCTCCAAATCAAAAATAATAAAAAATTCACATAATTAATAAAAAATGCAAAAAAAAGCACGTTAAAGCATAAAAATTTTTCAATAGAACAAGCTTGCGTCTCCAAGTCGTTTAACTGTATAATGTTCTTCATTTGCATCACCGTAAATAGTTTTAAAATTATGTTTCCCAATATTTAAATTTTGGGTTATATAAGTCGAATTACAGTTAAGTATTAATTTTATTTATTTTGATCCATGTTTTTTCTGAGATCCTCTCCCCACGGTTCTAATTGGACAGTTGTAAATGTCATCTCTAATTGGACAATGTCTTCTACGCCACCTTTCTTCTATCAATCAAATTAAAAGATCAGGTGTAACATAATATTTTCAAAAAAAATTGAGTTTTTAAAGTTTTTCAAAAATCGTCGGTAGCTTAAAATTTTAGTCACAAAACTACCTTTTGTGTTCTAACAAAAAAATTTCTTGCAAAATTTTAGTATAATATTTGTTCTATTAGACCTTTATACTGTTTCAACGACATTTTCATTATTTAATCGAAAAGTAGGATTTTTTCTCGTCCAATAGGAGCTGTGGGGGGAATTAGTAAACCCGGTTTTTCTTTGATGAATAAAAGCGATCAAAGGTTCACACATTAATAAGAAAAAAAACTGATAAAGTTAAACATTTAATAAATTTATTTATTTATTAATTTATGTATTAATTAATTTGACACACATAATAATTCTGGGTTCTAAATCTATATAAACTAATTCAGAGTTCGTCCGTTTAAACGTTTTTGATTGGTTAGCAGTAAATGTCATGTTTCGTGTAATGTGGTGTAATGATGTAGTCAATACTAATAAACGGAGATCAATATTAATAAAGTCATATATGACGATAAAGTGACATACTAATTCGTCCATATAAACATTTCTGGTTGGTTATTGGTGAAATGCCATGTTTTGTAATATGGTGTTAGTCAAAATTACTATAATGACCCTTGGGTCGATAGCACAGTGGTTAGTGCTTCCGGGTAACAATTGCAAGGTCGCGGGTTCGAATCCAACTGGTGGACAAGGCTCGGCTAGGACCATTATTGAAAAATGATCGTTGAGAGGATTCCCGTGATGAAGAACAAAGACCATACAACCGAATACAGTCGTAGCATAACCACAAGGTTGGGACAACCAGATAAGGTGTAATCCATCAACAAAAGATGCTAAAATTGAGTAAACCCAGCTTAAAAAGGATCAAATATAGTAGAGACATTAACAAAATAAGAAAGGAAACTGTGAACCATGGGGTTGGGTCCCATAGCTTATTTGTTAAGCTCTCATCCCCTCACAGACAAGGTCAACGATTCGAGTCTGGCTGGAGGTAAAAATACTCTATAACCAAAAATGGAACCTATAATCAGATGCGAAGTCCTGTGAAAGTCCAAGTGAAGGTACATGTTTGATCTAAGGAATTCCCAGAAGGAAACTGGTATGGCAGAGCGCCAACACTACTATAGTGAGAAATGTGAAGAATGTCATCAATGTTTGTGGAAAGGATTGGCCTTACCTAATATGGAATCACCTCTGGCATCATAAATCCAAATAGATGTAGTTGTGGGACCTACTTCCATTCGGTAGAGTTTGTGTCAAGGGTAAAGTAACCTTAAGGTCCATTATTAAAAAATTAAGTTGGTACTACAGAAAAAACATTGAAAATCAGAGACTTTAAATAGGGAACCCATAGGCGGGTTTCAGGTATAGCAATTAGTAGGTAACCTGTAGGCAGAACTTTTAAATAGACAATGACTAAAGTTGTACGAGTGGCTAATTGTAGCCTCATTGATATGCAAAATATAATACCCTCTTACAATATTTGTAGGTTGTAAGTCTTAATAAAAGATCACGAGCCATAGACATCACTCTTTAAACCTGAAAAAAAAAAAAAAAAAAAAGGAAACTGTGAACCTCATCAGGGTCTTACACCACAGAATCAGAGGTTCAGAATATCACTAAGGTGATAGACTTACCTTCATATGGCACAGAAGGGCTGGAGAACATCACAGATGACATATGCAGCAATGAAGTTTGTTAACTCACAGGGACCAAATAATATAGAGGTCATCAGTCATCTATTGATCTCTGCTAAATAATGACTTTGGTCTTAATAGAAGTGAAAGATCCTAAGATATTTAAGAACCTTATGGATAGCAGAGAAAGGTAAAAATCAAAAAAAAAAATTTTCTATAAAATGAAATCAATATTATAAAATTATATATGACAATAAAATGTTCAATATAACAGTTTTAGTACCTTGAGTATAGTATGATTTATTTTTATAATATGGTAATACCATATTGAAATTATATCTTAATTACAATAGTTGACTTCAGTTTTGGTATCAGATCAGTTTAACAGATATCAAGTATAGGGATTATTTAAAGTATACATTCAAGTGACTTATTATGTAAATCAACTGAAATTGTAAAAATTTGTTTATACAAAACAATCTGAAATGTCAAAAGTAAAGAAAATACAAAAAAAATGTCAGTCTAAACTTGACTTAAATACTAATAAAAATTGTCAAAAGGATAATTATCAAGAAGATATATAAAGTTTGTAAATTCTATAATTTTGATTATATTAAGTTTTTAGAACATGACAACATAGTAAAGTAGTTATATTGTCAATTTTCAAGTGGTAGGTCTAGAGTTTAAATCTCAGTGTTAAAGAAAATTTAAGATTCTTTCTGTATTATAATTAATTGTCCTTTGCTATTGGTTGAAATTAGATACCTGTTACTTATATCATATTAGTATAACTGAAAGGTTATATAGTATTTGTGTAATAGTTGTACTTTGTACAAAGAAACATGAACTGGTATTATATAATGTAAATTCATGATAAGTTTTTATGACCATATAAATCACAGAAATCAGAAAGATGAAAGCCTACTTGGAAGATCTAAATAGAGAAGTATCTTGAACTTCCAATGATGCTATTATAAAAACTAAACCTATAAAATAAAGTTAGACTTGTAAAACAAATAAATATATAACTTTTAAGAAAAGGTTATTGTAACTAGTCAGATCACTAGAATTTGTTCTAAAAAAAAGGTTATATGCTAAAGAATATATAAATCAGAAATATTTATCTTTCTGAGTTATCTAAACTAGAAGTTTGGTAGAACTTGAATTAAATACCAAAGTAATAGAGATATGTTATAAATTATATACTAAGGTTTGGGTAAAATCTATAAAAGCATAACAGTTTAATAATACATTCAAACTGTAAGTGTAGTTTTGACTATAGCATTATTGTATAAGTTGTAAAAATAGGATTCAGAAGATTTTGAAAAGTTTAATATAAGATCAAAGGTTTTCTATATAAGTAAATTGCTTTGAAGACTTAATAATCATAATATATTTTTAGCAGTATTGATTAGGATTATTGATATGTAAAAGTAAACAGATGGATACAAAAACTAGAGTGTTTAAATAAAGAAATTACAAGTAGGTTTCAGATAAGACAGCTAATGTAAAACCTTTAAGTGAACTATTTAAATTAGACAATAACTAAAGTTATACAAGTAACTAGTTGTACATTTTTTCATAATTATCTTTTATAATAGTAATATAACTTTTAGTTAAATATATTATTAATAAATCCTGAGTCACAAGTACTTACTTTAATATTTAAAAATAATTATTTAAAAATTTAAAATAAGAAATAGTACAAGTTTCAATAGTATTATTTATAAAAATCTTGATATAAAAAAGAAAACCTAAAACTAGTAACCTATATAAATAAGAGTTTTTAAATAAAAAATTTATTAATCTAATTATTATTTAATTTAAATATAAACTTACATTATGCAGAATTAACTAAATTAGTAATATAAGAGAACTTATAAGATTAAATAAGATTAAAGTTGTATAAACTTTACAAGACTTAGAAACTAGGTAGCTATAAATTGAAATATAAAGGCTCTAGTAATAATGTTTTAAAAATAAATTATATAAAACAAAATAAGCATTCTAAAAATATAAATTAGTATTTAGATCTTTTTGTCTATTGAGAGTTCCTAAATTAGCAGTCTGTCATTAATCAAAGGTTGGCTTTATATAATAATTAGATGACTTTTAATTAAAAGAGATATATAGATTTAATAAGCAATTTCAATTTGGTTTGACTTATCCTGAATAGTCTACACTATATTAAAACTATTATTCTACTAATTTAAAACTGCAATTTTCTATACTACATTAAAAATTACTAAGCAATCAAGTTGAGATTTACTACTATTATAAGTTAGATTTATTCTTTAACAATAGTTCTTTATAGTCACTTGTAGATAAACACTTAATTTATAGTTTGTAAGACAGAGGAATTCACTTTATTACTTAAGTGAAACTATATATTATTTATAACTAATTTACTATTTATTTTTAAAATGTTAATAATTATTATAATAATTATAATAATTATAATGCTTGTATTGATTATAATTATTATAATCAATATAAGCAATATAATTATTATAATTATTATAAGTAATATAATTATTATAATTATTATAAGCACAGTTATCTCAAATATAATAAAAAATCTTTATACTCTGAGAGGGCATAACTTGAAATTAAATGGTAAAGATCTATAATGAAATTGGCCACTTAAGGATCACATGTTTTAGGTCTAACACAATTATCAGTATTAGAGATAATTTAGCAATATAGTAAGAATTATAATATAAAGGATTTAAATAAAGAATATTTGTAGTTAGGTTATATGTATAACAGCTAGAATATAGACAAACTACTTAAATTAAATACCAAAAATGTATATATAACAAGAGTATTTTTAAAGTAAAATAATTTTTTATAGTAATAAGCTTTTATATTCTATTATTTTAAATAAAAAATCTTATTTTCAAAAAGACTAGTTTAATAAAAAAAATAAATAAATATAAAAAAAAGAATAATAAGATGTGGCGACCTAGTGAAGTGGTCAGGTTGTCAACCCTCCAGGTGGTAGGTTGGGTGTTCAAATCCCATTGACAATGAAAATTTGAATAATCATCTATGTAATATTTATATTACAGCAACTGTTACTAATGATTGAGTTAGAATATCTGTAATAGTGGTCATACCAGCATAACTAGCAAGTCATGAAGCATTGGTGTAACAGGTCACATGACATTGTCCTTTGGGACAAGGTCTGTAGTTACATAAAAGAATGCAAACTGGCAATTGGATAGTGCAAACACTAGATAAGTCCTTGTGACTGTGTAAATCCATTGAAATTGGGTAACAAGAAGTCTATTTGGAAAGACCCGAGTAGAGAAGTAGCCAGATCTTTGATGGCCCTACTGTAAAAGGCTAGCCTTATGAAATGGATACTAAGGTCAAAGTAGCTAGATGGGCAAAAACCTTTAGGTGAGGGGTACCACCAACTAGGCCACCAGATCAAGCCAGAGAAAAAGGATATCAGGCCAACCTGATATACTAATGTACTAGTCATAAGTCCTACTAGGCTATCTGAATTGAAAGTTTGATAAACCAGCAGAGGTATACTAAAGTATTTTAGATATGCTGTGAAGTAGATGTTGAGATCTGTGTGAACTCTATAAGGGCATAGTAGTTTAATGGTCAGCCCTAATCACAAGTATTGGTTCTGACATAGCAATGCCTAGATTAGCTGTAAAAATGAGTACAGAAGGCTCTGGGAGGTTTACCTTGAGGATAAATTAGTCTTAAGGTTGAGATGACAATCTGGGCATCTGGGTATAATCCAGTGATGTTAACACAGATTACAGATTCAAAGGATTTAAAGTGGAATGCCCAAGCAGAGGTGTTAGGTATGGCAATTGATGGGGAACCTTCAAGCAGACTCCTTAAATAGGTAATATAGAAAAGTTACACATGTAGCCAATTGTATACTCTTCTATAGTAGTTCATTGAACCACAATACTGATAAGTGATTAATAAAAGTCAAAAGACCAAAGAGGTCACCTTAATACCAAAAAAAAAAAGAATACTATTCAGACTAAAAAAATAAATAAATAAATAAGTTAACAAGTTTTTATACAAATTAATAATAAATATCAAAATAAAAATAAAATAAAAAAAACAAAAGTAATTAAAAACTACATAATCTATAATTGAATAGTTTTATAGTATTACTTTCATCTACTATATATAAACACCTCTGTGCTGAATGTAACCTACCTATTGCCTATAAAAAAACAAATAACTAACATTATCTGACAGCAGATACTACTTTATATAATGATAAATCTTATTATAAAGCCTGTACTAATATACAATAATTTTTTTAACAATTAAGTTTCTTCTCTATGTTTATTCAAAACTTTAATAAACAATTAGCTCTTACAATATAGTTGCATCTGAACTTACCTTTACAATCTTACCTAACAACAACAACAATACCCAATATTTAACTGGCTTGCTAACTTTTTAATTTCTAATAATATAAAATACAAATCACAACTTTAAACAGAATTTTCAAGAAATTTTTTAATTTCCTTAAATTCTATTTATATGATTTCTATTATGACAAAAAAATCAAATCTAAAACTCTCAAGCAAAAGGCTCTTAAAGCTAACTTTTATCACATTATTTGCAAAATAGCTAGAGACAGATCTGAATTTCTTACTAAGTTCATCTAAAAAACTAATTCCAATACTGACAAAGCAATTACTATTCCTTTTAATATACTTAAAGAAACTTTTAAAAAACTTATTCTAGCATTTACAACAATAGTTTTTACAAAACTCAACTACTCTAAAATCTTTGTCTCTTCAGCTACTATTCTTCTATATACCAACCAAAATTGGCTTCAATTTTGTATTAATCTAGCTTGAATTTATTTATATCTCTCAAACAACTATTAAACAATTGATTATATCAAATTTACTGATAACTTTTAACTCTAATCTAAAAGATTTAATATTATACTAAAAGTATCTAATTTTGACAAAAAAAAACAATATGTTATAATTAGATCTGATGCAAATTTAATATTTATCTTGATTTCAATATTCCAAAAACACTCTTTTACTAAAAACTTAATATTTCATTTTTTGCAAACTCTTTAGGCCATTTAAAACAATGGTTCAAACAATTTTTTTTAACATACAATTGACAATTTACCTAAACACTAGGTGAAACTAAAATATTTAATTCCTTAAAATACCAAATCTGATAGAAATTTATTCTTCATTTTAAAGAAACTCTATCTACTGAAATACAATTCCAACAACCTTACAATCTACTAGAATATTAAAATGAAACTATAAAATTAGCCAACTTTTATATTCTTATTTGTAAAAAAGAAACTTATTCTTACTTAGAAAAAACAGAACCCAAAAATGAAAAAAAAAAACTAGAAAATACAAACACATCTATTACAACTTCTTAACTTTAACTTCAATACAATTTATTACAATTACTAAATAATATCTTTAAAAAATCAGATATAGACTTTCTAAAACAAAAAAATAAAGTTTGGAAACAACCTAAAATTGACTCATCTATATTATATAAAAATAGCAAACATGAAGCATTCTTTAATAAACAAATTTTTACTTTTCTTTTTGATAAGCTTGCAACAGAAATAGAAAATTTTGTTATAAGATCAATAATGTTTTAATCAACTCCAAACATCACATCTACTATTTTTATTTATGCTTTAATTTATACTAAAATATTATAGTATAAAACTATTATATTAACAAACTTAACAAACAAAAAGCAGTAGAACTTATTACTTCTAAATCTATTAGCACTAAATTATTAGTAAAAATTTTAGTATTCTTTAACTTTCTTGACAAATTACTAATATATTTACAAACTAATACTTACTACTAAGAAACAGCTTATCTAAAGGCAACCAAAATATGAAAAAACAAATTTCAAATATTATACTCAATATCTTTTTAATTAAAGAATCTTTCTTTTTTAAGAAAACTCTTTTTTAATAAATCTGTCTTCTACAAACTCTATAAATGCAGTCATGCCAAAAAATACATTTCTAGTAGTTGATAAGAAAAATAATATCCCTTAGATTGTAGACCAACACAGACAAATTTGCCTGCGTTTTTGCATTTTTTTAGCTCTGATCTACTTTTTTAAATCGTTAAAATATATAAATAAAATTTGGTGTAATAATATTTGAAAAAAAGGATTACTTTTTTGCAGTATTTATTTTTAAATTATAAGAAAAAAAAATAGGTTGCTTATAGACCAAAAATATACAATTTTAAAAAAAATTTTTAATAAAAAATTTTTTTAGTTTATCTATGATAAACT
>CAJVQA010011516.1:0-10669 GCA_910591915.1 Cetraspora pellucida
TAGTTATTGCTCTATGTTCGATATAAAATTTTTCTTCTTTTGTCCAAATTTGGTAAAGTGATCTACGGAAAAGAGTTTCTTAGTTTCTAATATTTATACTTCTATTTTGTATATATAATAAATAACGATAAACTTCTTATTAACAATAAACTTTTTAACAAAAATAGTAAAAAAATAGGTCCTTTTCAGGATCATTTACCCATCTAGTATATTTTTCAAGATCTAATAATTTAAATATAAATGCATAAATATTTATCGAAATCTGTTTTATAATGTACTAGCAAGATACAATATATTACACTCATTACTAACTCCCTTTAAGCAACTCAAGCATCTAGTTATCTAATAAAAAAAATAAAATTTATTAAATAACAAAAAAATAAAAGTTATATAATAGCTAGAATAGGACTTTCTTATCATACTACTATATTGTAATATTACTATTTACTAAAAAATTGTTATATATACAACTGATGGAATAATTATTATTTCGATTCTTTTTGCTCGATAAGCTCAATCAATTTATTAATTTTATCTAACGGATCTTTTAATACTTCATTTATTTTATTGGCCAATGTTTTATCTAGATTATTAATTTTATCCAACGGATCTTTTAGTACTTCATTTATTTTATTCGTCAATGTTTCATCCAGATTATTGATTTTATCAAGGGGATCTTTTAATACTTCATTTATTTTATTTGCCAATATTTCATCTATTTGTTTCTCCTCAGAACCTTTCGTCTTAGTAATTTCCAGAATTCCAGGAGACAAGCTTTTTTTATCTTCAACACTTTCTACATATTGTTTTAGCTCTTTAACTGAAGCTTTATAATATCTAAAAATTTAAATTATATATTAATTTATATTCTAATATTTAAAACCTGAATAAACAAAAATCAATTACAAAATTTCTGGAAACCAATTATTCTTTCTTCGTTGATGAGGCAGCATCCAAAAAAGTTCAATTTCAGATAATATCTAATAAATAATAAAATAAAGTAATTATTTTATACTATTTCGGAATAATTATTATATATATACAGTATATTTTACCTCTCCTCTTAGTTGTAAAAAAGATTCTTCATTATTTCTATCATCAATAGCATTACCAAGTAATGTAATAAACAAATTCATTAAATAAATAGTTGTAAAAAATGAAAATATAACTAACAAAAATGCCAATGTCCAGTTATTTTTTAAATCCCATGAAGAAACATAACTTGAATCGCCTAAAATAAAAAAATATAATTAGTAATTTTCATTTTATTAAAATTTTTTTTCAATAAATTATTACATAGTATAATACCTGTCAACATAAAATATACGGCCAAAATTGAAGTACTAAACATCGTAAACAAATTCGTACTATCACCTGGAGTTTCAATAAATGTTGATTTTCCAACAGTACCATTAGATGAAATAAACTGATATGTTGGAACGAGATTCCAAGGATTATTAGCATCATCATTAAAACTTGGTTGATCATAAGAATATTCACTAGTGGGCCGTAATAAAAGATGTAAAGAATGGGAAAAGGCTAAAACCATAATTCCTAAAACGACAAGAAAAGAAAAGACTTTTTGTGCTACGCCAATCATAATTGCAAAATAAGTTCCAAAATAATCTAAAGCACGGAAAAATAATAAAAATTTAATTTCAAGTAAAAAGGCAGCAATAGTTATAATCCAAATTGATGGGGCTTCATCATGTAACCATATTAATGAAGTTATTGTAGGAACTAATATTGCAGCAAGATCTATAATTGAAATTAAATTGTTAATTGAAATATTCGTATTGTAATGTATACTTCAATTAATTATAAAATTAAGATATTGTATATACCAAACCAATTCCAAGGACTAGCAATATATGCTATTGGTTTATGAATAAATTGACGAACCTCAAAAATGAAATGAATAAATCCAAAAGAAATAGTTGCAACCAAAATAATCACTTGATTATTCCAAGAAATTTTATGCTCCGGAATTGTTGAAACAATTAAAAAACAGCACATAAAAGTCGAATATATTGCCCATGTTATGAAATAATAAAATCTTCCATAGGTGTTCCATTTGAAGTTGATAAGCGCTTTAATATGCCACCATTTATAATAATCAGGAGCATCCAACAGTGAGGTAAAAGGATTACCTTGTAAATAAAATAATTCACTATAAGAATAATTTTTGGGATATGTAGCAAAATTTAATAATGGGAATATTAATGTTATAGTTTCTCGGGGATAGATCGTAATGTAAGATAAATAAAGCAAATAAGGAAATGCCAAAATTTGATAAACTTGTGGATAAGATTCTTTTAAAATATTACATTTTTTAGAAATCCAGAAGAACAAACGATTGAAAGATGAAGTATTAATTAAACCATGTGAATTAACATAGATTCCACAATGTTGAAGATTAAATAATAAATTATCTTCTTTTTCATGGTAATAGTCAGATTTAATATGACCAATTAACATATTGGTCTTAGATAAAAATTCTTCAGTGAATCTTTTATTTTTATTAGATTTTTCCAAATTTATTAATGTAAAAGCAATTTGGCCTGTTATCATTATATAGCTATAAATATCACGGCTCTCAAGTATTGATGAAAAACTATAATCATTATAGCAATCAGTAAGTAATTCATCAATTTTTTTTGATTCTATCTTCGAATCCCTTAACATAAATTCTATTATATCTTTTCCATAGAATTTTAATATTGAATTTTTATATTGTAATTTATTAGAACCTCCTATTTCATCAAACACACGATGAAATGGTGGTGGTAAAATTTCGAAGCCAAATTTGTAAAAATTCAAATTTAAACTATTTTTAAATGAAGTAAGAAGTTTCTTTAGTCTAATAATGGAATCTTGTGGTGTTTTTACTCTCTCATAATCAAATCTATCGCTCCAACAATAAATTAATTCTCCGTAAAATAAGCCTACTGTATATATTTGTATACAAGTAGGAAAAAGCAACAATATGTCACCATTTTCGAGCATTGTTCCTTCATAAACTCTATGAAATGAACGTTGCCTTAATGTATATTTTATATTATGACCTTCTTTATCAGACTCAATTTTGGCTTTTAACCGAGTTACCCATCTATTATCCTCTTTATAATGGTCAATAATCCAAGTGCATAGCTTACCACTGTATACCTCTGGTTCATTTGAGTAATTTTGAGCTAAAATTTGGTCTGATTCGTACTCTTTATCATTATATTTATCCAGAACTTTTTGTGTAAATTCCTTAATTTCTTTTATATTGAAATATGTATATAAGTTACTGTAACATTTATCTTCATGTTTTAAATATTCTATCCAAATGTCATTTTGAGACAATCTTTGAATCGACAAATATTTATCTTTTTTTATTATATAATCATCTATAATTTCATAATGGGAAATATTAATAGGACCAATTGATTTATCATTAAATTCAGCATGATAAATATCATATATGACATGAATGTCAGGAGACTTATCGAGAAAGTGTGTGCGTGGATTTAGTATATAAGAATTATAACCATCTTTTCTATATCCAAGCGATTCAGAAAAAACCCAACGTTCACCAGCAACAAACAAACGTTCTTCTTCTCCTGATCCAATAAAACAGAAATTAAGAAAGGACATATCAAAAATTTCTAAATTTGTTAAATAAATTAATAATTTCGGTACATATTAATATTTATATATAATTTTACACAAAAATACCTACTCTTTGCAACCATCATACCGGATTTTGTTAAATAAATATATACTACGCTGTTGGATTCGAATGAATTGAAGGCCATTGCTAACAATGTATTATCATCATTAAATTCAAATTTTAAATAGTTCAAGTCCGAAGGAACTAAATCCCAATTTAGTATATATTGCATATCAAACTTTCGAGTTATCAAGTCCCATTGCGTAACTACAAAGGGCATGCTGAAGCCCATAAACAACTTTCCTTTTTTGGAAATACAGGCTGACTGAAATTTTTTGAGTTCAATACTATTTTTGCAAGTCCATTTATGTTTTCCACTAGAATTTGATTTTGAAAATATAGAGACAAGGCAATACTATCTATATATCCTTCTAAACCTTGCGCACTCAATTTTTGTCTTAATTTAGTTGTGATGTCAATAATTGCTGTTAAAATAAACTTTATTAATATGGAATATAATTAAATTTAACAATAACTTAATTTTAACTAACCAAAATTATGTTCAAAACCATAATTTAACACTATTATGGCATGTCTACAATCTGAGATTCCTGCTAACGTACGATCATTTGAAAATAGACCTTCGAACTTAAAATCAGGGTTTTTACAAAAATTATCGGCGGTTAGAGCACATTCAAGATCATTAACGTTTAATGAACAGTCGTATTTGACAATAAGATCTTTTGTAAAGGTCTTTGTAACGATCCATACAACAATTGATTTATCTTCGGAACTTAAAGTCGCAATGCATTCCATGTTTGGTGATACTACACATTTATCTATTTTTTTTCCTCCGTGCGGAACTTCGTTTTTTTCTCCATGCGGAACATCATCTATCAAAATCTCAGTTTGGTCTTGATCTTCAGATTTTGATGAACTCATTTTAGGTAAGTGTAAATGATCATATAAAAGTCAAGATAAAATTTGATCAAATTTTATAGTTGTATTAAAAAATTTTTACGGTTTACAAACCAATTATGAAAACAATAAAGCATGTTTATTCAATGTTTATTCAAGAATAGTAAATATATTTATGCAGCCACTTGGCTTAAATAAACTAAATACTATACATCGGACTCTCAATTGTAATCATTATCCACTGTATGTGGTTTGAACAGACATAATACCCTGATCGTATGTGTGCATGCTACATGTCACATAATATTATAATAATTAATACATTGGGATTTCAGTTAATGATTTAGCATCCAATTTCAGATAAAATAAGTGACTTATTTATTTCAAAGATGTGATCTATAAATCCTATTTTTTTTTAAACATAAAGTGCGCCTATTTAATTCCCGAGTCGGAATTTTAAAAATAGAAGCAGGATCTTTTAAACTATTTTCAAAAAAAGTAATTCTAAAACCCCATTGTAAATAATTGAAATTGGCGGCTAAGACACGTAATTGAAATATATAAATTTGGCTTGAATTCTTAATTACTGATGAAACTATGTTTACAATGATAATCATTGTGGAAACCGCACATTTTGTCAGGCTTCGTCAGGTTTCTTCAAGATTATCCTGTAAATATTTATGCTTATAAATATTTATGGTAATATTTATTTCAAATCAAAATAAAAACTCCAAAAAGTTACATCGCTATAACAGGAATCACAGTTGTGGTGGTTTTTATGTTGTGAAATCTCTCACATAAGTTTTAAAATTATCCGTTTAGTTTATCTTTTTATAAGTCAAAATTTATTTATTATTCCACTAAAATAACAACTTTATTATCAAATATTTCTGTTCCTAGTTTTGGCATGGATATGTACACAGTTATCTTCATTATGTAAACAAGAATAAATAGTATTATTATTGCAAGCCTCAATCTATAGTTGTTAGCCAAAATCATTGGTACAAACGAATCCCAAAATGGCAAAATTCCGCGAACGCCGAAAAACCCTACTAAAAAAGAAATCCCATCGGTAGAAGGCAAAGCCCTTAGCAATTATAAAAAATTCCAGGGGAAATGATGCCTTTGAAGATTTGATAATCATGAAAAAATGAGAAAAACTAAACTATTGTGGTAAACGAAATCATTTTTCAACGACATAATATATAACATAATTACACAAAATTAAATAGTATGACTATCATAGCGGGCTTTCACTGCGATTTGCTGATAGAACTAAAGTGGAAAAAAAATAAAAATAAACTCGAAATAAAATTTTCATACTAGAGTAATGATATAAAGTTATGTCGTCGGAAGAGGTTTCAAGATTAGGTGTAACGTAACACGATCAAGAAAATTCAAAACAAACGTTCGTTCTGCTCATAACTCAAAAATCAGCGTAAGAAACTACCTTTTGTGCTCTAACAAAAAGTTTTTATTAGACATTTTTACTATTAAACTACTCCCTAACTAGTATTCCGAGTTGATAAAAAAATTTTCAATCGATTAGCTGCCAACTATAGTTGTAACTAATCGATTTTTCCTTGCCCAATCAAACTAAAGAAATTAACACAAACTAGCCCGAATAGACTGAATATTGTGAAACTTAACTAGTTGATGATTTAATCGATTGGTTGTTTCGAATTTTTCCAAATCGATTAATTGAAAAGTTGTCAACTAGTTGGTTTTTCAATTAACGATTTGGATCACTACCTCTAATTCTTAATCGTAACCCTAACCCTAACCTTACCAAATTTTAAGAAGAATTTCGTCTGCGCCACTAATTGAATTGGGATTATTAGTTCGGTCAATTTTTTATCAATAGCTCATTTATTAATTCATTCATAGAATTTCTTCAATTCTGTACCTGCAGTTTTAAACCACCGAAAACCAGTATCAGCTTATTACGTAAAACCGTACCAATTCAATTTGCATATTGAACCACTTTGTAATTGTTTGATTTGATATTCATATCCTAATTGTATATATTACAGATTTTTCGGAGGTCAAGGATAAAATTTATATGCCGTTTATTATAGGGGTTTAAAACATTATGCACTGTCGATATATAAAGCCATGACATAAAGTTTTTAGCCTTATCAATACTGTTGTAAGTCAAATATGTAACATATGAATTGAACAAAAAGAGAAATCCGAAATAATTAATGGCAAATAGCTTTAAGCCATTATATAAAAGTTTTCAACATAAATTTCCTTAGCCTATTGTATATTATATCAAGGATCAATGTTTAGTAAATTTTAGATTAATTTATAATTAATTACAAATAATAACTTTATTATTTTCATGAAAAGCTAAAATTGAGTTCCTATCAGGAACAATACTATGATGCAAACCATTATTCCATTTTTATAATAAAAAACTTATAAGAAATTGTCCTTTTATCTTTAAATAACAATGAAAAAACTTTTTTAATTACATTGAATATTTTACTTTCAATTGGTTCAAAATTATTATTTGAATACACATCTTATACTATATTGATCATCCGCAATAATTTAAAATGAATTGTAAATTGATTTTGTTGTGAAAGATTTGAACATGACCAATTAAAATTATCATAATGAATATCAAGATCAAAAAATATGTTTCCAGCAGTTAAATGTTCATTAATTGCAAGTTATTATGAATAAGTTAAAAAATTTGCATATAAATGAACTCAATGATAATATTAAAATTATAAGAATTATTATTTGTCAGTTCAAATGTTTAATTAACCCAATACTGTATAACATATATATGTTATGACTGAAGTTGACATCTGACTGAAGTTGCACTACATGAAGTTATAACTTTAGTCACCTGAAGTTATAACTTTAGTCACCTGAAGTTGCAACTTTAGTCAGTCAAATATTATTCATATTTCATATAATGATTCCATATAACAATAAACCAAGATTTAATAAATTTAATTAAAATCAACAATTGTATTATAAGACATTTGAAGCATAAATGTTTTTTTTTTTTTTTCAGTTTCAAGAGTGATTTTGCCTGTGTGTTTTTTTATTATTTAGCTATATAAGATTACATATTATATACAGAATATATCAATAAAAATACAACTAGTCATACATATAACTTTAGTCATTATCGGTTACCTACTAGATGCCATATCTGAGACCTACCTATGAGTTTCTTATTTAAACTTTCTGATTTTTAACACTTATTGCATATATATACAATATATATTATTAAGTATTATGATAGAACAGATTAGGATTATCTAATTACTATTTATATCTAAATATCAACTTATTGGATGTTACTAAGTATTTATAGTCTTTTAAATTTATTTTCAATACAAACTTATTAAGTATAGTATCAAGATTACCCCTTAGATTTATCTAATTTTAGTAGATTCTATATCTACTAGAACTGGTTTGATGTTGGAAATGTTCAAATTTCAGTAAGTTCATTTTTTTTCTATAATTTCTTTTTATATTCATCATATTACCTGCTAATATGTCTTCTTTCTATTTCTGGTATATTCATTGCTTCTTTTACATCAAGTGCTAACTCTCTATATTAGAAAACTTCTTTCTGAGAACTTCCTTATATATTGATCTTCTAATCACATAAATTTAACCACAGAGTTTCATGTACATTTATATGCTTCCATAGATTACAAAGTTTTGTTTTCAGCTGGAATTAAACTTTTAGCCTTGTCTGTAAAGAGAGAGATGCCTAGACTACTAGACTACAGGACTCCATCTCTTTTAAAATGTAAATATAATCAAATATGTGATAATAAATAATAGTAATGAATTAATTTTTAGACACTTAAACCAGTAACCTAATTTAAATTTAAAACATCGTTTGAAATTTTTAAAATTTTTTGTTTTTTTTTTATCAGATTTTTTACCAGGCTGATGAAATAATAATCACTAATCGACAAAGCTTTAAATAAAAAATAATTATTTATTCTAAAAATAATAAATTTGCACTTATAACTATATGTAATGCTTTGTGCTAAATATTATACTTTAAATAAATTTATTAATTAATAATAGTTAAATTTATAATAAGAAATTAGACAATCAAACTTAAATTAATTAAAGCTACAATTTCAGTTAACTAAAGTTGTAACTTTAGTCAACTAAAATTACAACTTTAGGTAACTAATTTGCAAATTTAATTTAATTTAGATTATAACTTTAGTCAACTAAAGTTTCAAATTTAATCTACTAAAGCTGCAACTTTAGTCAATTGAAGTTACAACATTAGTCAACTAAAATTACAACTTTAGTTAACTGAAGTTGCAATTTTAGTCAACTGAAGTTACAACTTTAATTAACTGAAGTTGCAACTTTAATCAATTGAAATTGTAATTTAGTTAACATAAATTGCAACTTTAGTTAACTAAAATTGCAATTTCAGTTGATTAAAGTTGCAATTTTAGTTAATTAAAGTTGTAACTTCAGTTGACTAAAATTGCAACTTCAGTTAACTAAAGTTGTAATTTTAGTTGATTAAAGTTACAGCTTTAGTTAACTAAAGTTAAAATTTCAGTTAACTAAAGTTGTAATTTTTTTTTTAACTAAAATTATAACTTTAATTAACTGAAAATGCAACTTTAGTTAATTGAAGTTACAACTTTAGTTAACTAAAGTTGCAATTTAAGTTAACTAAGTTATAACTTCAGTTAACCAAAGTTGCAATATTAGTTACTAAAGTTATAACTTCAGTTGACTAAAATTACAACTTTAGTTAATTAAAGTTGTAATTTTAGTTGACTAATATTGTAGCTTCAATTGACTAAAGTTGCAACTTCAGTTGACTGAAGTTTCAATTTTAGTCAACTGATGTTTCAAATTAAGTTAATTAAAACTGAAACTTTAGTTAACTAATGTTGTAACTTCAGTCAACTAAACTTGCAACTTTAGTTAACTAAAATTATAATTTTAGTTAACTAAAGTTATAACTTTAGTTGACTAAAGTTGAAACTTTAATTGACTAAAGTTGTAGCTTTAGTTAACTATAATTGCAGTTTTAGTTGACTGGAATTACAACTTTAGTTACAGTTTTAATTAACTTAATTTGAAAATACAGTTGATTAAAGTTATAACTTAGTTAACTAAAGTTGCAATTTTAGTTAACTGAAGTTGCAATTTTAGTCAACTAAAGTTATAACTTTAATTAACTGAATTTGCAACTTTAGTCAACTGAAATTATAACTTTAGTTAACTGATATTGTAATTTTAGTTAACTAAACTTGCAACTTTAGTCAACTAAAGTTGCAATTTTAGTCAACTAAAGTTATAACTTTAGTTAACTGAAGTTGTAGCTTTAATCAACTAAAATTATAACTTTATATGACTAAAGTTATAGCTTTAGTTAACTGACATTGCAATTTTAGTTAACTAAATTTACAACTTCAGTTAACTAAATTGCAACTTTAGTTAACTAAAGTTACAATTTAAGTTGACTAAGTTACTAAAATTATAATTTCAGTTAAATAAAATTGTTATTTCAGTTAATGAAAATTGCAACTTCAGTTAACTAAAGTTGTGATTTAAGTTAACTAAAGCTGCAACAATTGATTTTAATAGTAGATGAGTTTATAATTTAGCAATACAAATAAAATTTTGGTAGTATATAAATATAATTTAATAGAAAATATATTATAATTAAATAGATATATATTATTTTATCAACAATCATTTTACCAAACAACTTATCACACAAAGTAATAGTTAATATTTAACAATTGTTTAATAATTAATAATTATTGTTCAATATTACTTATTATATTATGTGATAGGGTGTTCGATGAAGTGATTGTTAATAAAATAATATGTATTCTAATTAAACTACATATTTATGATTTGCTGCTAAATAGGTTTGTATTTAAACTATTAACTAGATTTATTATTTAGTTATAAGTATGTGTATTATTTAATAATGTCAAGTTATAATTATCATGACTTATACTGTAATTAGTATGCTAAAATTTGAAATTAGGATATATTTAAAGTTAGAATTCATTATTAAAAAATATATATAGATTTTTGCAAAACTTATAGTTAGGTCTCAGATAT
>CAJVQA010011517.1:0-10669 GCA_910591915.1 Cetraspora pellucida
TTTTATAAAATATGATGTATTAAAAGTGACAATACAGCCTATATTCGAATTGGCATACAAACACTCAGCGAGTATGTAAGCAATTGGTAGAGATGAAAAAAATATATATATATCAAGCAATAAACAGGTAAGAGATACGATATAAATATAAGAATCACTCAGAAATCTTTATTTATAAAGGAGGAGAAAATCTAAAGATATAAGCAAAGCAAAGTCAGTATGCATATATAGATGAGAGGAATCCTAATTTTTCTGATCAATTGTAAGATCCGGTGTAACATAAAAATGGAGTTAGGAATATGTTTTATAGCTTTAAGATTTTTTTTTTTTGTTTTCTTCGGTCATGATGTCAGATCAGGATTTGTAATTAAAGATTCGGGGCATTCATATTTCTTTAATTCAGACAAGTTAAGTGTTTTTATAATATTTATAATAGATGAACAAGCTAAGGGTTCTTTAGTCGTTAAATCTATTGTTTCAATGCACACACTCAATTTGTGCTGGTTTTTCTTTTTGACTTATATTTTGTGTAATAATCATTTAAAATCTCGGTTGTTTGGAATAACATCAACGCCTGCTCGTGTAATGTATTCATATGAAAGCTTTTTTTATATTCAAAATTTTATGCCAAGATTTACTGGTTGGCAAGATCATTTTAATCATTCGTCGATTTTTTATCAGATGACCCTAATGCTAATGAAAACAGCTGTAAAACTCATGAGTCGAGTTGAACCTTGACATCCTCCCGACGTGTACGCGGATATTGGGGGGTTTTTTTTGGATAGATTAGTAGAGCAACCAAAATTCAGCAGATCGACCCAAATTTAGGGTCTAAATAGGCCCAGAGCTAGGTCGGCATTAAGCAATAATACCAGTCAATTACACTACAGTAAAATTATCATCTGGACAGCTTTACTTAGTACATAAGCTACCCTTTTATTAGCGTTAGTATAAGTTTGGAGAAATTTATCAATATCGGCCTATTCCGACCCCGGATTTTAGTCGATCTGCTGAATTTTGGTTGCTCCACTAACGTAAATCTATCCTTTTTTTTAAAGCAAGTCATGTGGCGATGTTTAGTAGAGATTGATATCAGCCTCCCATCAACATTCAGCAATCAGGAGAATAACATAAAACGGTTTCAGATTCGTGAAACTTTTATTTCCTTTTATAGGTATTTTTTCGCTAAAAACCGTGCCAAAGAAAAAAGTAGGCTTAAAGTAGGTTTAAAGCCGAGTATGTTTTTTATTTGCCCGGATTTTCCCGACGAGGAAAAAAATAAAGAAAAAACGCGAAAAAAATACAAGGAACTAATGCCTAAACCTATCTCGGAAGATTATATAACAAAGGATGTTGGAAAGATAATTTATATAATATTTATCTAATATTTATCTACGTAGCCCTTAAACTAAACCAAAAATGTCGATTCTTGTTAAAAACGTTATATTCGTAACACAAATTTGAAAGGGCTAAAATTTTTATACGTAGCATGAAACTCTGGAAACCTAAAAATGAAAAATGTATCCGGCTATAGCAGGCTCTTAATCTGTAACCCAACCCTAACTAAGTCATTAGAATTTATATTATCGATAGCAATCATGTACTAACTAAAATTGAGAGCATCAGCAAACCTAGCAACACTCATAATAATTTTAAATTGCAATTCGTATATTAAGAAATACGTAATACTATATAAAATGTGACGTCAGCGGTATTTTTTTCTGTTATCACTGTATCAGGAAAATTAAATTTCACACAATTGTTAGCATATTCTACTTGTACGCATGTACGTATGTACGTACCACACTTTTATGGAATTACTACGTGGAATTAATTCTCCTGCATCATAATTTCGACGGCTTGAACTTTTTTGGCCCGGGTCGTTCCAATTTGTCCTATCAAATCTATCTATTATGTATATAAAAAGCTTACTTAATATAGACAACAAAAATATGTACAGCCAAATTATAAACCCAAAAATTATTGGCTAACCGATGGCTGTTAAATGTAACGGTTGTTAAAAATATACATTTTCAATAAAAGTAGATGTAATAAAACTTAAGAATGATCTTAAAGTTCACCTAAAGTAAAATTCACTGGGTATAATATTTCTTAAAAATGGTCTTAGTAATTTGATACGTATTTGGTGTACTAAATAAAACGGTTCGGTTCCTTAAAAAACCTTAATGTTTAATTTAAGCCTTAACTCTAACCCTAAAGTTTAAACCCAAATTTAAAATTTATGGAAAATTTTCTAATAGATCATACATAATCAAAAATAATCAAAAATAATCAAAAACATAATGGTGAACTTCATTTCCGATGAATGCTAAATAAATCCTAACGCTAAAATTTCAAACATTATTAATACGTATCGGTATATCCAGGTAAGTGAAAAATTATGGATATCGTTATACTCTGATTGGTTAAAGGTAATAAATAATAAAGGGTTTGTCTGTTATGATACGTAACAATGAAATCTTGCATCTGTGCTATATCACGTAGCTAAATTTGTTCGTGAAATCTGCACGTGAAAGTATTAAACACGAGGCTACACACCATTGTACTTTACAAAGTTGTTCTAACTTCGGTTTATCATGTGATATTAATTTAAAATCGAATTGCAATGGCGTAGTATCATATTAGTACTACTATAAACGCTAATCGAATTTCGACTCTAACTTTTGGAGTCTTTTCTTTCTCGCGGCTGAATTTTTATATCATTATGGACTCTTCTGTAAAAAGGTCTTTAGCACGAGTCGGAAGCCCACAGCCACTAAGGGCAGCTTCTGATACCTTGTCTTCAACTAACATTCTTACACCAACTCCAGAACCTCCAAAAAATCAAACTAGTAATACTGCTTCTTCCACCCGCCAAAATGTAAAAGTTACTGTAAGAGTAAGACCTCCAAATGCTGTAGAAATGAGTAGGGGTGAAACTGAAATTTGGGAAGTTGATAACTCAATTGGCAAAGTGAGCCTACAGGTGGATTTTATGGAACGATACAGAAAGCAAATGGCCGAATATTTTTATGGTTATAAAAAAAATTATTTATAGGAATTTTAATGTCTAACTTCAATTATTCAATTTTAACGATAAATCCCACTTTTATTATACAGACGAAGCGTTCACTGGTAGTAATAATAAATTGTTATTTGAGAGGGGCGTACGAGATACTGTTAGGTAGGCTAGGATATTTAGAATAATCATATATGCAATTAGGTGATCTTGGTTATTAATCTTATAATTCATTTGAATTTATGGTTTATCAGGTCTACAATGGAAGGCTATAATGGTAGTTAAAACATAATACCTGAATTATAATAATTAATTTATAGTAAATACAAAATTAAAAATAAAAAATAAATAAATTTTTTTTTCTTTATCATGAAGGCACCGTATTCGCTTATGGTCAGACTTCTTCTGGAAAGACTTATGTAAGCATCGCATGATCCTCACAATGTGTGAATTATCAAATACAAATAACATATATTAAACTATTATTTTGGTTGTTATTGATTATAGACTATGGTATGAATTATCATGATTTTAGTTTCTTTAATAATGCGGTGTGTATAATTCCATTTGATAATGAATAATATATATTTTATAGTCAGGTATTACTATTATTATTATTATTATTATTATTATTATTATTATTATTATTATTATTTATATTTTACGAACTTATTTCAATTTATTGATTCGATTGAAAATCCTACATAGGTACGGATTCACAACCAGGTGTTATTCCGCAAGCTGTCGATACTGTATTTGAATATATCAAGGAGGTAAATGGGATCTTCGTGTTTGCTTATAGATCTTCTTGAATGTTTATAATAAAATTATAAGTTTTGCAATATTATATTTAGTGTAAAGAAAAAGAGTTTTTACTTCGAGTTTCTTATATGGAGATATATAATGAGACTGTACGCGATTTGTTATGTCCCGAAACTGATGATTTACGGATTCACGAAGACAAACGCGTTTGTATCATTTTATGTTACATATATACATATATATTTTAACGATATTTTTTAAACTCACATTTAATACCATTTAATACCATTTAATACCATTTAATAATAATTTAATAATAATTTATATCAGCGCGGAGTATATGTAACTCCTCTAAAAGAAGTCGTGGTATCGACACCTAAACAAGTCATGAAAGAACTTTCAAAGGGTGAAGGTTTGTAAATCAGTAATTAATTATCATCATTCTTAAGTCATAATATAAAGTTATAAACTAAGAAAATATCAAATTTAGCTAACCGCCATATGAGCTCAACTGATTGGAATGAAAGAAGTAGTCGGTCTCATACTATTTTTCAGATGGTAAATTTCATATTTTGCCTATAACTTATAACTATATTTGTTTTTAACCTCTAGTACTGTATTTTTTAATTAACAGGTGGTCGAAAGTACCACTAAAGGTTCATTACCGCCTAGACCAAATCGATATTCTACTGCTGGACAGAAGGCATCTGCTTCCGTTTCACTATCTGTTTTGGTAAAAGCTTTAATTCCTCAAATCTTTGGTACATCTTTAATAATATATGTTCATTATTTAATTAGATATTTAATTTTTATAGAATTTAATAGATTTAGCTGGTTCTGAAAAGGCTGCTTCTTCGGCTGATCGTAGAAAAGAAGGTGCTTATATTAATAAAAGGTTTGTACTTACTAATAATTTTGCTATTTCTTATTACTTCTGAAAATTAACTATAATTTTATCTTATTAAGTCTTCTGACACTTGGTACTGTGATCTCAAAATTAACGGATAACTCTGGGTAAACATTCATCAAATCGGAGATATTTATTGGATTTTTCATAGTAGTCCCCTTTTTTAATATGTGTTTTTTTGGTAGCGGTCATATCCCATTTCGTGATTCCAAATTGACTCGAATTCTTCAGAATTCTCTCAGTGGGAATGCTCGAGTTTCTGTAATTTGTACTATATCTCCTTCTGCGATAAATCATGAAGAGTCTCAGAATACCTTAAAATTCGCATCCAGAATAAAAAAAGTGGTTACTAGAGCACATACAAATGCGGTATGTTGACATTACATCATGTTTAAGATTATTTTTTTATTATCTAAACTTTTACAAACTTAGGTAATGGACGATAAAGCTCTATTGCAAAAATATCGTATCGAAATTGAGGAACTTAAAGCTAAACTTGAAAGAACTAATGATGCAAATTATCAAGAGAAAGAGACTGAGTTATCTCAAATGTTACAAAAAGAAAAGGCTAAAGTACGTAAATTCAAATTTTGATATAATACTTTTTATTATATAATTTTAAAATTTTATTTATTGTTTTATATATAAAATTTTATAAATATTTATAGCATGAAGAAGAAATGATGGAAGCTCAATTAGTTCGAACAGCTCTTAAAGAAAGAATTGACCATCTTACCAAATTAATTTTGACGAATTCATCTTTCTCGGGCAATGCAAATCAACAATTTGCGACACGCAAACCCACAATCGAACATACTAATACTAATAATAATATTAATAATGTTGGACAGGTTTGTTAAGTTATTTAATTTATTCATTCCATTTTTATCTTTTTTTATTAATTTATTATGTATTTATTATTAATATACTATACTATTTCATGATATAGGTTAGTGAATTCGTTCAACTCGAAAGTCAACTTGACGCAAAGAATGTGACAATCAATCTGCTTAAATCTGATGTTGAGGGCAAGGATAAGATGATTAATGAATTGACTTTGAAATTGAGAACTGCTGAACAATCAATAAGAAATTTAAATGATAAATTGAAGGCAAAAGATGATGAATTGCAAAGCCTTTATATTGAAAATCGTGAGTTGAAAATTGCTACTGAAGAGCAAATAGGGAAGATAAGTATACATGAAAGTGATGTAAAAGCCAATGGTAATTCTCTCAGTGGGAGTAGAGAATACAATGAGTTGAGAAATACAATACAAAGGCAACGTAACATTATTAAAGAGCAAGAAGAAGAACTAAAAGCTAACAAGTTGATTATTGCCAATCAAAAAGAAATGCTACGTCGAGTGGAATTTACACAACTACAAAATAGTGCGTCAGTTAATCGTGTTAACGGGCGTCGGATGAAAAGTGGTGAATATTCAACTCTAACTCAGGAGAATACGCAGGGTAATGGTTCGGGTAATGGAAAGAATCTTGTGTTGATGAAAAACAATTGTTTAATTACCGATGAAGCTATTCTTATCTTCTTGTTGCTTGCATTCTCGATTTTTAAAATAGTCGATTGAAGCTGACCCCCAGTTTGTATATTTTCTCTTTTGCTATTAAGCCTATAGGTTAGTGCACACATTATAATACAATCAATGCTAGTGAAGAATACATAATACTTGCATTTACTTGTTCAATTGTACAAAGATTCAACAACTGTTAATAAAATCATAAGTCATCTAATTGCATTTAAACCAAATCCTATTTTCTCCATTATAGAATTTGAAAGATCTACTACTGCCAAGTAATGCTACCACCGGCAATTTTGAAACTTTAGCAATTTCTTGCTAATAAGACATAGATTTTGGTATATTCGTAATTATTTTTAAACAAATATGATTGATATCTGTATTATTAGTTTTTCTTAAATGTAATTAATATACAACCCTTTTTTTTTCTTTTTGCTTTTTTTTTTTTTGCTTTTTTTTTTGAAGATATATAATTTCAATTTTGTATACTAGTTATAGACTCTTATAGATCGTTCTTATCAATTAAATGATTATATCTACATTATAGATCTATATATATATATATATATATATATATATATATATATATATATATTGTGAATTAATATTTGTCTATGACATGAATCAAGTATTAATTCGACTTATTATATAAACTGGATTAAATTAATTATATTATATATCGTTACTAGTCTTCAAACTAGGGATGGTAAAGTTAGTTTAGGTTCAGTTTTGGTTTAAGGATATTTAAATCTCGGTTAGATTTTATGAACCTTCGAGCCATAATATGTTTAAAAACCTAAGTTAACCCATTACTTGGTTTAAAGTCTAGTTTTAATTCCTGATTCTGACTATTTTCTAATTAATCAGGTTTACATTTGTAGTTAAAAGTTGTCGTTATGCATCTATTATTTTTTTATTATTACTTTGTTACTTTTTTGGTTGGCCTATTTATACGTACAAATATTTTTTTGTTATACTTTACATGGTTACTACGTATGCCGATTCAAGTTTAAGTATCAAATAAATTTTATTATTGTATTTTAATTCAAATCCAAATAATTTATTTAACAGTTAAATAAAAAATTTATTTATAAATACGTTATAGTATTCCGTTAAATAAAATTAGTTTAAAAATTCATTATATTGAGAGTTCATAGGCAGAAGTTTGTCTGATTGGCTAATAAATTCAATTTAAATTTTACATTATAACGAAAACTGATCATAATGAAAAAAAAAAAGCCGTATAGAAGGTTTCATTAGAGATGTAGGACTCCATAACCAAAAATAAAATCTAATTCACATCCGTTCAAAAAAGTTAGTATAGTAATAACTTCTCAAAAACTCGATAAAATCAACTTATTACTAAGCTAATTTTTTTTTAAACGGACGAGAATTAGATCTTATTTTTGACTATGGAGTCATACAGTTCTAATGAAACCTTCTATATGGTTTTTTTTTACTTTATTATGGTTGGTTTTCGTTTTTTTTAAAAAGTACTCGAAACTGTATAAATGTAACTAGATTTATAAACGATTCTTCAATTATGAACCAAATTAACACAAATAAATAATTAAAACGAAGCCATAAAAGGTTGTAGAGTTCTAAAAATATACTCATGAATTAAATAACGAAAATAACCAGTACTCAAATACAGTTAGAGTGAACTCTTGATATAATAGAACTAATTATATAAGATTCGAGGCTATAGGTGTAGTGGGAACTTAACTATAGCGTGAATATGAGCTAGGTGCTAGAAAAAGGGACCAAATTGACAAAAAATAGATTTTGCAGAAAATTGATTTTTATATTACAAAATGTATATTAACTTATAGAAAAATACATATTTCAAATGATTATACTGTAAATTTTTTTTAATGTAACAGCGTTTCTTTCTTAAGTGATAAATGTTTCTGAACTAATTTTAAATTAGTTAAGCTTAAAAAATTCATTTTGAAAAAATTGTCAATTTGTTTTCTTGTTTTCTTGTATTCCTACATATGAGCCACCTTTATTTTTTGTTGTCATATGAACAACATATGTATGCAGTTAAATTTCGTATAATGAACTGACAGTTCTTATAACAAATTTTTTATGTTTCTTATAGAAGTAGTTTGCTATTCCGATGCCGGACTCTAATAAATATTTTTTTAAAAAAGTTTATTATACTGTTATAGAGCAAGATAACTTCATTGGCCCATCAAAATAAAACCATGTAGTAGGATTATCACGTAACTGCGCTCTCCATTAGTGATTTACTGACCCAATTTTATAAGTTTTTAAAGCCTGAAGTCTAGTTTTCTCTAACGCCATGTTTGCATAAATTTTATATGGATAATTTTGGGTTCGAGTTCGATCGCGCAAATTCTAAAATCTCAAGGATCGTCCACTCTTTACTTTTTATCGTATCGAGATATTCCGTCAAAGTAGATTCAAACATCTAAAAAAATTAACGCAATTATTAGTTATTTATCCTTTTAATTAAAGGAGATATGGTAATGCTTACAGCCAACTGTATACTGGAGAACAGCGTGCTGGGACACGGGCATTAAGCACGTATGCTTAAGGACAGCCCAGGATACTGCCTCCAAGCATCTGGACGTAGGAAGGTGTTGCCTAACGACAGTAGGTATAGTGAGCGCATCCTGGAAAACAGCCTGCTGGGACACGGGCCTTAAACACGTATGCTTAAGGACAGCCCAGGAAACTGCTTCCAAACATCTGAACGCAGGAAGGTGTTGCTTAACGACAGTAGGGATACGCGTGACTGTAAACTTTACCAGAGATCAAAGAGCTACAACAAAGATATAGAAAAAAAATAACTAAGAAAAAATTATGTTTTTACGTTATACTTGAAAGATCCGCGGTAGAACGTGTTCAGAGTGGAAAATTAATCTGTAAGCTTTATATAATTCACGTTACTCAACTTTCGCACATCATGTGATCTTATTGCAAAACAACTTCTCTAAGAAAACATTTCGCTATTAGCATAGCAGAAGTTCGGTTTAATTGGCTGAAATTAGGATAAATATGATTGGCGATGATCTTTTTTTTATACAGTCAATTGTAATTTTTAAAGTACCTTTATTAGTAAAAATCGTCTCATAGGAAGAAGTTTGTCTGATTGGCTAAGTTTTATAGATCTACCCGTGATTTCTCGTGATAATTAGCCAATCATATTACATAATTTAATCGAACGAATTCATAATACAAACTTTATACTACATACTAGCGAAACTTATATCCTATTCTTTATTAATTATATTTAATTAAACAATCGAGTAAAATTCATATTTTAATTATTACTGCCTTCGTTAGAGACGCTACTACCTTTAAAATATATTATTAATTAAGCAATATCCTACTTAATAAATTGTTCTAGTTATTCACATTTGTATCCATCAAAAAAAAAACTTTCAAGAAATTCCATTATTTATTGATATAAATTCTTAAATAATCTTATTTTTCAGTTATTACTTTCGTTGCACCCTATTTTTCATTTATATTATTAATTAATACTACACGTTTCTATCTATACTATTGTATAAAGCCATATTAAATCTACTAAATACTAAAGTAATATAAATAAGTATTAGAATTATTAAAAGAAGTAGTTTAAACTTAAATACACCCAGGAATCAAAAACCAATATAAGTCCGAAGTATAAATAAATAAACCTGCTTGTTGTTCAAAAATAGTTTTGCAATCATGCATCACACGTGCGGACAGACAAAAAATTTCCAAATTACGATATTGGTATGTTTGATTAAGAAAATTGCATCTAGCCAATCATTAACGCAGAAGCGATTAGACAGACAAGAGCACGTGACTAGAAGTTGGAACCGGTTTTATTTTTATTAACCGGTTTTATTAACTTTTTAAAAATCATAATCGAATATAAATCGGTTATAATATATCCGCTTAAATCTGATTAATCAGTCATAATAATCCGATTAAATCCGATTATGAACGATTAATCAGATTTAACCGAATTATTATACTCAGTTAAATTCATCATGTATATAGATCAACAGATATATGTGTGCATTCGGATATGCAATTACAGAGTATAATTTAAATATAAAAAAATGCAAATGTAAGTGATATCGTAATTGTGATAACTAATGATAGTAAAAGCAAGAATTTTAGATACAAATTAATTTGCATATTTACCTGATATTTGGTATTTTTCATTTATCTTCATAGGACTTTTTATTGAATTATTGGAACAATAATCGTTGATCATCAAAAATAAGAAAAATCTAATTTTTTTATAATCAGATAACCTAATAATTTATTACATGATGCTTTGCAAACTTTTGTTTAATTATCTAATGCAAGTCAATTACCTATAGTATATTGTTACAAAGTAAATTTTAGCATAGTATATTATATAGTAGTATTAGTAGTTATATATATATTCATTATTGTATTTTATATTTTATATTTA
>CAJVQA010011518.1:0-10667 GCA_910591915.1 Cetraspora pellucida
AGTTTGATTGATATTGCAAGTGTAAAGTTGTAAAGATTAAGTGGTGTATAATTGTAAGGATATATATGTTCAAGAAAAGAATAAAGAGTTTGTGGATGTGGAAGTAAAGGTAAGCCTAGATGGGCTAACCATTTATTATAGTATGAGTTTGGATCGACTAATGTATTGTATGATAAGTCTTGTGATGTTTCCTTGAAGTATGATGATGCAATGGAATTCAAGGAAGTAGAAGGTTCCTCTGTAGATTTGATCACCATATGCTTGGCTCTCACAGCTGCGAAAAGTGCCATACCCTGCTCTGTACATTGAGTCTGGCCGTCATTAACCTGGTTCTCCACATAAATAGACTTTCCCACCTGTCTACTTACATCATTCTCTTCTAAGAATAGTCCACAAAGAGTGGAGAACATCATAATCTTAGAAGTGGTGGCTGCATTAATGTGTTCTACAGAGGTGAGAACATAAATTTCAAAACAGATTTTCAATACTAGTTTGTATACCTTCTATATGCTCCAAATCTTGTTCTAGTCTATTTTGCATATCTAGTTTTATTATCTGTTTCTATGTTTATTTTGTTGTATATATTGTTTATTTTCAAATTTGTATATATTGTATTTGTTTATTTATTGTTTGCTCAGATGATTGGTTATGTGTTATTGTTTGTTCTTTTTTGAGTTAGCTGTAGTTCCTCAAAAAATTCGAATTTTTTTAAATTTTCTTTATTTTTTAACAGAAAATGCTACTGTATCTTCGGGTTTTCCTTTTTTACTGCAATTTTGTGTTCTACTTATATATTTTGCCTGTCTGCTTCTTTTTTCTTAATGCTTTTCTGTATGTTTTCTATACTGTTTGTTGAGTTATTTATGATTTTATGTTTTAACTAAATTTGTAAAATAGGATCAGTGAAAAAAGTTATTAAACTTATATTATAAAATTTTATATATTTGTATTATATTATTTGTAATTTTTTATATTATTATTTATCAGTTATTATTTTTTTAAATATAATTTATATTAGTCTAGTTAGATTTATATTTTCTTAATAATATTATTTGTTTTTATATCTTCTCATAATTTATATAATCATTAAGCTATCTGTTAATATTACTTAATATTTATTAATAATTATATTAATCTTCTTATATTATCTTTATTTTAGTCTAAATTTTAAATTTTAGTATAGGGTATAGGTCCTATAGCTTAATAGTTAAGCTCCTATATCTCTATAGTTAAGGTCAATAGTTCAAGTCTAGCTGAAAGCAAAATTAAAAAATTTTAGTTTCTGTAATCTATAAGAAGCCTGTAATTGAACATGAAGCTCTATAGTCAAGTCAAAGTACAGTACATAACAGAAAAAAGAATTCCTGAAAGAAAACTGACTTTGCAGAGTATGGATACTATGTGTGACAGAAGCAATAGAAAAAGTTCTATTATACAAAGGGTTATGCATATAAGTCCTCTAAAGACAGAGCAGTATCAATATCTTTATATTCAACTTGTAGAGTACTTGATTGAGAAGATGATAACAAGGTAATATGAACTGAAGTAGTAAGAGAAGCAGTATATGCATAGAAGCTTTGTAATAAAGGATTAGCCTTATCAAGATTAGAAGCATCTTTGGCATCATAAAATGTTTAAGAATAGAAGGTAGCCATCTGTATAGAGAAGTTGTAGCCTGTTTTGTACATCTAAAGGTTCTAAATCAGAGCTCTGATCATATCTATAATGAAACAAGTAGAACATACAATATAAATACTGTACTAATTATGATTGAGATATCTAAATTGGAAGTTAAAACCTCTAGAACTTTGTGTCAGTAGTGAAAACATTAGTTTATAGCTAGAAGAGAATATGTATTTATTTCTGAAATAGAGTTCTATCTATACCATAAAAAAGAGTACTTAAGGGGCAGATTAAATGCACAATCTATTAAACATAATGCTAAGATTAAAAAGGGTTGCAAACTAGCAGCAGTAGCAGGAATTTGGCTTAAGATACATGCTACTAGTATCTAAATTGAGAAGTTAGCAATAGCAGTAGGAATCTGGCTTAAGATATATGCTAGAGAGGCACCCTTTAGGCAAATCAAAAATGATAATGCAAAAGAAGCAAATAATTTAATAAACCAATTTGGGAGTAGTTAAAATAGATTATAAGACATAGGAGGAATATGCAAGTTATCCAATATAATTAGTAATAAAACAAAAATCCAGGTTAGGTATAAGTAGAACACAATACAAAACTCTGATAGGTTTAGGTCACAGATAAATATATCTGAGTCCTATGTCTAAATAGATATATAGTGATAGATAATGTATAAATAGATTTGTACTAGCTATAACAAATATACTAATAAAGACTAGAGGGTATGACCTCATCTTAATACCAAAAAAAAAAAATTTTTTAGTATAACATCATTATATCATTTTATAATTTTAAGCTGATAGTTTGTTGAATTTATTAATTATTATTTTTTTTTTATATAATATTTGAATATTTGTTTTTTGATATTTTATCTAACTATTATAAGTCAAACAAATAAATAAAAAATGAATAATAGATGAATAATAGAAAAAAATCTGCCATTATTCTATTCTATATCTATTAAATAATGGCAGTATAATAGCAGCATAACAGCATAATAACAGTAAAATAACAGAAAGTTTGTCAATATAAGTAACATAATAGTAACATAATAGCAAAATAATAAAACAGTTTTATTATTTTGCTATTATGTTACTATTATGTTACTTATATTAACAAACCTTCTGTTATTTTACTGTTATTTTGCTATTATGCTGCTGTTATGCTGCCATTATTTGACAAATATAGGATAGAATAATAGCAGATTTTTTTCTGTTATTTACTTATTATTTACCCTTTATTTATTTGTTCAACTTGTGTATCTTTTTTATATCAGTCTTTTATATTAAAAAATTTTAATTAGTGAATAATACACTAATCTAAATACAAATTTTATATACAATATTTTATATACTAAGAGAAAAAGAACCAAATATCATAAAACAAAATTTATACAATAATATTTACAATCTCATTAATTTAAATTCACACATATTTACTTATTATCAAATACTTGAAAAAGCAGCATAAGTAATTAAGCATAATACATCTATCAGCTATATATAATACATATTATTTTTATAAAAAACAAATAAGCAATAATCAATTATTAGACTATTGATAATACAACTAACAAACTAAAAGCATATACAAGTTGCAAATAAAACAACTTTAAACTTAAAAAAAAAATATACAAAAAAAGTCAATATATAAAATCTTCAAAAAATAATAGTTGATAACAATAAATTTATTAGAGCAAATATAAATAACTTAAGATAAATAACTAAATACAATAACAATGCAAAAATATATAAAAACCAAAGCATATTATTAAAATATTACAGCCTAGCAAAAGAGATAATAGAATATTTAGAAGTGGCTAATTATATACAAAACCTATAGCAAAAATGCAAAGACTACAAATATATTACCTTTTAACTAATTTAAAAACAACAAATAATTAACAATTATAGCAGAATATGATAATATGTAACATTCTACTAATAAAGCAATAATGCAAAATAATAGTTTTCAAATAGCTTTTTATAATCAAAATACTTATTACAATACTAATAATTAGCTCAATTATTACATCTTATAGATCTAAACTAGAAATTATTACAAACAAAATATAATTTATTAAACTGATAAAAATAGTAAATACAATTATAACAAAAGATATATATCAAATATACTATTTAAATAACTAGCCAAATTGGCTAATATAAAAAACAATAGTTGCAAAAAAAGACTTACACTATATATTTACAGCCAATAATCCTACTAATTATATTATACAACCAGATTTTTCTATTATAAAAACAGATATAAATCACAAAAATATATATTATAATATTTTAGAAAATTATTATAAATCACTACTGGTGATTATCACTGATGTCATGTGTCTAGTATATACAATACATGTTATACAAAAATAGTTTATTAATAATTTAATTTTTTTTTATTCTTTTTACAGTTATTTAAGTGTTTAATTATTCTATATTTGAATTCACAACCCTTTACCTTTAATTACTGCATTGTTTACTTATAACTTACTTTCATGTATTTTCTTAGCTCTAACTATAACTTTTACTAACAACATGTTATGCATTATAAAGATATTATATTAGAAATTGATGCAATTAACTTTTTTTGCATTTCATTTTAGTATTTTATATTTGAATTCAAGCTATAGAAACTTTTTATCATATTCATATCTTTTTATTTATATCTTTCTTTGTGCTCTTGCATGTTCAATTCTTTTGCAAAACTATACTAACTAACAGTCTTGTTTTCTTTTCACTTAGTTACAAGCTTAATAGAACATTTATCAAATTATGAAGACAATGTAGAAAACTATTTATTAGATTTTGGTGATAATAATACAAATGAAAATAATATTAATGATTATAATATAGATTTTAATGAAACAATATTGAAAGTTGGGAATTTTTTTAATAACTGAGACCATGTTCAAGCTGTTGTTAATTCATTTGCCAAGCAAAATAGTTTTGTAGCTAATAAAAACCATAAAGATCTTGACTCTGTTGATAAGTCTATTGTTCATCAATGTATCTACAATTGCTAAAAAGCAAAACTTATTAACCAAAAAAGATTAAAAATATAAATTTGCATCATGATAGTAGTTCAAGTAAAACAAATTGCAAATGAGAAGTTGGTTTTTATTTTGGAAAGTATGAAAAAAAAGTATGGCTTACTAAACTTAACAATAAGCATAATCATAGCTATAATATAGCAACTATTAAATTAGTGCCAAAAAATTTATGTCTTTTACAGAAAATTCTAGATAAAATTGAGTATTATACTACAAATAGTTGTTTAGATGCTAGTTAGCAGTTTGATCTTCTTGTCAAAGAATTTTCTTAACATTATATAAAAAAAAAGAACTTGTATAATGTGATTCAGAAGTTTAAAAGTGTACAAATTCATAATAAATCTGATGCAAGCATAATGCTATTATACCTTTTACAGCAACATGATCTTAATTCTAATTATATAGTTATATTATAGCTTGAAGGGCCATCTAATGAACTTACTGGTTTCTTCTAGATGACCAGTTAACAACACAATAATCTTTGAACAAGATTCCATAATGTTGTAATTCATGATAATATGATAAAAACTAACAGATATGAAATGGCTCTTAGTTTGTTTGTTGACATTAATAACAATTTTAAAACAAGAGTTATTGCCTAAGCTTTAATTAAGTATGAGACTTAGGCTGATTACAATTGGATTTTACAATATATGTTGAAAGCAACTAATAATTTTCAGCTCAAGATGTTATTTACTGATAGTGATATAATAATAAATGCTGCAGTTTATATGTTCTATCTGCAGATATGCATATATTATATATTTATCTTTTCTTGAAAATATCAAAAAGAAAGCAAAAGCAAAGCTCAAAGGTAATGCAATGAAATAGTTTGTTAATAATTTTTATTGTATGCAAAACAGCTGTAACAAAGAGCAATTTAAGCTAAAGTACTATAATATGTTAATAAAATACAAATCATATTATTTATATTTCAAAAAGCTTTATAATAATTATACATTGTAGGCAAGAAATTTAGTAGCTAAGGTATCTACAGCAAGAATAGAATCTACTCAGCATGTCAAATCTATTATTGGAGTTGTTAAAAAGCATGTTGACCATAGTACTTTATTAAATGAATTGATAAGTGTTATTGATCAAGAGTTAAAAAAGAAAGTACAATATACTTGAATTGCAGATTATTATAGGTTCAATTTATTTGTTAGTCTTGTGTCTATTTATAATATCATATTTAAAGAAATTGATTCTATGTTAGAGGCTAAGTTGGCACTTATTCCATTATCTTTACAAAAGGCTCAAATGAATCAAGCTTTATTATATTAAGCAACTCTAGTTTCAATTGACTAGGTTAAAGAATGTAATATTAATAATAGTGATATAATTAAATGATTATATGATATATCTCAAATTCATTTATTGAAACTTATGACTAATATATCTTCTAATGCACTTAAAGAGCTTTAGGAAGTATTATATATTACATTAGCTTCAATACTACATTATATCACTATTTTTAATAACTTGATGTTGCTTTGTACTTGTATGCAAATTATAAATCAAAGAATTTTATATTGACATCAATATCAGGTTTTTATTTATTCAAACAATGCAATATTTTATATATTATTTTTTTATACCTGTTGATTTAATTCATTTTTATTTAATATCATGAATTTTATTACAATCTCTCAAGGTATAGAAAGTACTATAACTAAACTATTATATTATATTAATTAATTAAGAATTGGTGATATTTATATACTAACTATTAGAAAGCATATTAACAAAAAAGTTCAATTTAGTGCAATGATGTCTATGGCCAAAACTAGTATTCAAGTTGCAGTTTCTGAGGGTGTTACTGAAAAATTAACTGAAATATTAGTACAATTTATCATAAAATATTGTCATAATACTGGACTAGGCATAAAGAAAATATCCTTACCTCTAAGTATATTTTTTATTAAAGTTGTAAAACAAGAAACATCACTTCTGAATATGGCTTCTGAAGTTGTAGAACTTGCTTTCAACTTATTATTGGCACTTTCTACAATTACTCAAATAACATGACAATCTTTGAATGATATTAAGGTATCTAATCCAAAATATCATAAGCCAAGAGGATGACTTTTTAAATAGCTTAAGCCATTTGTTGAAGAACATAATAAACATCATATTTCATCTTCTAAAACCTGCAGTTACTGTTTGGGTAAATGCCATAATATTCATGGATATTCAAAGTATAACTCTGAACTAGCTGACAAAGAGAATCATTAAGTAGTAGAGAAACTGGTATTTGTAATGAATTTGGACTAGGTTAAGAATTATGTATATACAGCTGTTTGGTTAAAGTTAGATATTTATAGTTAGATCAGGTTTAAAGTTATAATTATACATTTGTAGTTATAATTTTGTTTAATTGTTGTTAAATGCTGAAAGCTTATTTTGTTATTACTATTAATTGCTTATTATTAATCACTTATTATTAATTACATATTGACAAGCTAAAATCTTGTTTATTCATCATTGTTATATTTGTTTGCAAATTTAATTTTTGTATTGCTACATATTTGGCAGGCAAACTATTTGCAAACAATCTCCTGATGCCAACTTTTAAATAATCATTTTATCAGCAATTTTGGCAATATATAAGATAAGATATATGAAAGATTTTGTTGATAAAATGATTTTCAAAGTTGTTATAGGATCTATGTTTCTGTTTAGTGCATGTTATAATAATGATTTTGATCAACATAATTACTTTGTAGCATATATGTAGTCATAATTATTAGTTTAAATCAATCAGTTAGTTTTTTTTAGTTAAATAGCCAATTTGATATAATTAAAAGGCTTGATTTCAAATATGTATCATGCTTTTAGATGTGTATCTTGTATAAAATGCTGATGTTATTTAATTGATTTTCATATAGGATACTATAAATAATTTATTATAGCATTAACATTTTATGCAAAATACATATACTTATTCTAATAAATATTATTTAACTATATAGTTGATGATTATTTGACTAACTAAAGTTGTTCAATTCTTATATTTCATGATCATGTGAAAAATAGTTTATGTTACCAGTGATGATCACCACTAGTAGTAAATAGCAAAATCAATATTTTATATTTTATATAACAAAACAAACCAATCAAACACAATATCAGAAAATTTGTTTATTATGCCCATAATGCTAGCTATATAGCTAGAGTTGTTAATAGATTGGGTTGAGTTAAGTTGAGTTAAGCAACTTCTCAACCTACTTTAGCTTGGGTTGGATTTACTCTGGAGCCATTCCAGGTTTGCTTAGAACTGCTTCAGTTTACTCCAGTTTTATTTTAAATTTTTAAATATATCTTTGGCTCACTTTAACTTGAGTTGGGCTCATTTTGAAGTGGCTTCAGAGTATGTCACTTTATTAACAACTCTACATATAGCATACTAACAATTACAAGCAAAAGCACAAATTTAAGATACTAATTGCAAAAACCTGAATTAAAATTCCTTTTACAATTACTTAAATTATCAATATGCTCTAACACAAAGACAAACTAATCCCAATATTCTTAACTAAAAGCTTTTAAAATAAAATTACTACTAGAAGAGCTGCTAATACTGAAAGTCTTGCATAAATATAATAATAAGAAATATCCTAATCCAACATGCATATGATACAGAAAGCAACTATTATCTACTAATATGCAGCTACAATAGTACAAGTTTATAAAAAATAATAACTGAAACAGTAAACAAAATTTTAACTAAGCAAGATATAACAGATAACAAAACATAACACCAAATAACAATGCTAATTACTCAAAGCATATACTTAACAGATGCATAAACTAAACTAACAAGAGTAATACTAGGGATGCTATCTCAAGATAATACAAAATACATAAACAAAATAGCACAAGTACCAAAATTAAAATACAGTTTATTAGTTAATTAATGCATAAAATTGCACAAAAAATATATAAAAAAATATGATTAATATAATATAAAGAACAATACAGTACTTCAAATAAACTTAATACAACACAGTTACAAAAAGCTGATAAAAATATAATAACAGTCTTAATGGCTATAGCCAATATATATAATACAGTATTACCAAAATTAAAAATAGAAATTAAACTTAAAATATAAAAAAAACTGTTTATAAACTACAAAATTATATCAATACAATAGTAGACTAAATGAAGACTTTGACTTCTTAGCAAAGTCTGAGTTGTAGCTAAATTAATCTAAGCTTTAGCTTTTAAAGATTAAATAATATATACTATATATTAAAATGTATTTAGATATTAATAATTAATAAAAAAACTGAGGCAAGACCTCTTTTTTTTTAAATAAAAATCTATTTTTATATATGATGTTTAGATAAAAATTTTAAAATTTTGTTTATCTAATTGTAATATGCAATAATATATTAATAAAAGGTTGTTTAATTTATATAAAACTTTTAGATTATATATATTTTAATCTTCTGTATAACTTTATTTAATAAATCAATATTAATTTTATAGTAAAATATTGATTTCACTATTGTTGAGTTCATAATATATAAAGTTAAAAAAAATGCAATGAATTGTTACTTAAAAATACTAAATATTATGAAATATTGTACTATAAAAGAAATAAACCAATTTGGCAAGACTAAGATATGAGTACAAAATCTTAGTTTATTATTATCTAAAGCATAGCAAAGAATGCTTAGTTTCTATGCAAAGTAATACTAAAGTTACATTTTTGATGCATTAAAAGTTTCATTATTAATGCATTAATAATAAAAATATCAAAAATATAACTTTGAATTTTCTGTTTATCTTTACTTATATATATATATAACATAACAACTCTTATATAATTTCATTTCAGACTTATAATAGTTTTTGTTTTCTAATTATCATAGTTTTTATTATTATTACTAATGTTTACTATTCTTCTTTCTAGCTAACTTTTTTTTACTAACTTGAAAAAAAGATACACTTATATACAAAAATAGCATTCTATAAAAAAAACAATACAGAAACCTAAGACTAAACATTTTTTTACTAAACTTAATAGTTTCAGATCAGTTATTATAATTGCAATCTTGAATGATCTTTTATAGTATAAACAACTAGTTCAATCTGGCAGATTTATCTTAACAAATAGTTATAGTTCCTAATTTTGCATTATTACAGTATTATTTTAGTTAGATAGCTTGGCTTTTAGTTTTTAAGATACAATTGCTACATAATAATTAGCTTGTTTAAAAGACATTCTTGTTATAAGAAAATATAAATTAAGGTAATACTAAATTAAAGCAACTCTGGTAACTATTTTGCCTTTAATACTATATAAAAATTATTAATAATTTTTATTTTAATGATTTATTATTTTGAATTTGAATTTAATATATAATATATTTTTAAAAAAATTTATTAATATTTATTCTATTTTTGATATTTTTATATGTTATCATATAAAAATACTATATTTTTAAAACAATATATTTTAAAATGTTATTATAATTTTTAAAAAAATAAGACTGCTAAGTTATAGTAAATAATTTAGTTATAAAACAATATCTTTCTTTTTTTAATATTGTTTTTAGATTAAAAGTTATTAGTTTTTAAATATATATAGTTTTAAACATCACATACTATAGTATTTAGATTATAAAAAACAACTAATTAATTTTATATATTGTTATAGGTGAAAGCCTTCTTAATTTTCATACTATAATAATGACACAGCACAGAGAATCCCTTATAGGTATATGCAGTATCCAAGAGAGAAGTATAGCTTCTGTTAGACATTGTCAAGAAACTATACCCTTCTCTGAGGCAGTTTGGAAAAAGTAATGCAATACTAATAACTTTACTTTATTTTACTAAGAGGAGATAAACCTTGCCTATAGGAATTACCCTAGAGGAGAAGTATCAATACAGTTTATAGTCAAAAGCTGTTTATTAAAGTAATAACAAGAAGGGCTATTCTTAGGTTTCTGTT
>CAJVQA010011519.1:0-10667 GCA_910591915.1 Cetraspora pellucida
TTGGAAATTATATCTGTGTTATGGTAACTGTCTCTTGCCGATCGGTTGGGTTTTGGGCATCTGTAATCTTAGGTACATCAAGTCAGGTTTCACCTGACATTGGAAGCTCAGGGCATCTATGCTAAGTGTAATGTTACATAGTACATGTACATAGAGAAATATAAAACTGGAGTCGTATAAGGCTTCAGGCAAACCCATGATAAGACCATCGGGCATAGAAAGCTAAGAAACTGAAGAGACAGAAACTCACTTGGAAATCCCAAGTAAAAAGGTAGCACAAACTTTCAATGGTGCCATTGGACTGACAGAAGCCCATGAAACACTTTCATAGGAACTGTCGGATAAACTGGATGACAAAGATGTATAGAGGAGCACATGACCAACCAGGCCACTGAAATCACTGAAGGAAAAGGATACATAAGTATACTATACTGGGCTATCTGGATTGGGAGTCTGGCGAGTCAGTTAGTTCTGAGTTGCAGCTAGTAGAGGATGATGAAGAAGAAGTCAAAAAGATGGGTACCAGGATTTGGGTGAACTTTACAAGGATTAGCGGTTTAAGAGGTAATCTTGACTGCAAGTGTTGGCCCTGTTCATAGCGTTAAACCAGGTTAGCGATAAAAGGAAATATGGCTTACTCTAGTAGGTTTACCTCGAGGATAAAAATAGTCTAAAGATTATAGTCCTATGGTTGAATGCGAATAGATCCAGGTATGTGATCTGGTAAAATTAATACTAGGGTTAGATCAAAGGGTTTAAATAGAACATCTAAGCAGGGGTGTTAGGTACAGCAACTGGTGGGGAACCCTTAGGCAGACTCCTTAAATAGGTAATATAGAAAATTTATATATATAGCCAGTTGTATACTCGTCTAATAGTTTATTATAGATACATCTATATAAAATATGTACCTGCTATAAGTATTAATAAAAAGCTTGGACCAAAGAGGTTACCTTAATACTGAAAAAAAAACTATATTTTAAATATTTCAAAAAGCAATACACCTATTTTACAAATTTATAATACTTCTAAATTTTATATTAATATTACTTTAAATATTTTTCTTTAAGAATTTAATATAAACTATCATATTCTACCTTTTTAGTTAATCAAATTACAATTTGATATATGGTTTCAAAAATTTTTTACATATTACAAAAAACAATTTAGTAATATCAATAAACAAAAAGTTTACAATTATATTAAATATCAAATAATAATAGCAACTAATAATAAATACAAAAAGCTAATTCTTCAAAAACCTGAACTACCAACTATTTGATCCATTCAAAACTAAATAAACTATACTACCAAAACAGCAATAGATCATATATACATCTGTATTAATCTGAAAAAATGTAAAATTCTTAATCTAAAAATAACTCATAATATTTACAATCTAACTTCTTATTACTTTAAACAATTCTTTAATACTATAACAATATATATATCCATCTTTAAATCTTTTTACTTTCATTTCAGCAACATTTTATACACTCTTATTTTTTAAAGAACTTTATAAACTAGCTAACCAATCTGAACAAATCTTTATCCAACTAAACAATACATTTACTAATTCTAAACATATATCTTATTTCTTTTATTGCTATTTTAAAGCTTACTTTAAATCTGTAGCAACAAATAATGAAATTATTAATCTTAATCTTAAAGAAGTATTGAACAAAATCTTCTTTCAAACAAGTGATTCATAAATTCTAGCCAGAATTATTGCCTATTACAACATTATTCAAATCTTTAAACCAACTATTATTCAACTTAAAAAAAACCTTAACAAGTCATATTTTGATCAAGCAAACTAATATATTATCAAAAAACTTAATATTGTTATACTTATAGTATCAGAAACTGATTTTATCTACACTTTCAATATATCTAAAATTATCAATAAACTTGATAATAGCCTTTTTTTCTAGTAATATCTATATATTTCTGTTAACTTTTCTTTATCTATTTACCTATTCAATCTATATTACTTATCTTAGCTACATTCTTACAATTCTGTTAACTTTCTTTATCTATTTGTTTATCCAATTAACACTACTTTTTACTTTTTTAACTATATTTTATTTCTTATTTAATTTATCTTACCTTAATTTCTTTTCTTTATAATGATGTAATTAACTTTTAATAGTATAAATAATTAGTAAAATCTATAAATAACTTGTTAATATATTAGAATAATAAATATTATTTAGAAAATTTCAACTAATCTAAGTGAGCCTTAGCTATTCTAGTAAATTTAAGTTGCAGATAAATATGTCTGAGCTCTTATTTTTATATGTAGCATTTATATTACTTGAAGTTATAATTTTATAGTTAGCAGTTTAATAATTAGTTCTGATTACAAGTGTTGGTTTTAGCTATAGCATATATAGAACTTTTTTTTGTATTCAGTAACTCTATATAATTATTACTTAATAACTACAAATAAAGATAGAAGCAAGACTTTATCTTAATACCAAAAAAAAATAAAAAAAAATAATTATATTTTTTTATTATACTTTAATTCTATTTTTCTAAAAAATTTAGATAAATCTGAATAATAGAAAATTACTGTTATTATAATATTATATTATTTATAAAATTAATAAAAAAAAGTATTACAACTAGTTAGAACTAAAGTTTTAGAAACTAAAATTTTAGAAACTAATAGTTTAGTTACTAAAGATTTAGAAAATAAAAGTTTAAAAACAAACTTTCTAAGAATTAAAGTTTTAGAAATTGAATAAATATTTGATTTTTTTTAAAAAATATTGATAATAATAATAAAATAAAAATTGTTTAAACATTGTTAATATTAAGAGTTTTATATATTTTTGATCATAACTTTTGATGTACTAAACCAAATTGAATAAAACAACTACCATTGAATTTAGCTCATCGAGATAATTCTAATAAGCACAAGATCATATGATTCTGATCACAGAATCACAAGATCAGGACGATTTTGATAAAAACATTAATTCTAATACATGTGACTTAATTCTGATTGGTTCATATTATTGTGTTGGAAATCTAACAAATCTAACATTTCTCATAGATTTATTAGATCTAACATATCTAACATATCTAACATATCTAACATATCTAACATATCTAACAGATATTATATATCTATTAGTTCTTATATATCTTAACATTACTATAAATAAAAGTTATTAGCAATAGAGTAGTCTTTATTGTAATAATTTATAAATGTAAAATATCTATAAAAGTACTGCTTTCTAATCCTTCAAAAAAGTTAAGTGTCTTCATATATTTCAATAATAAATAAACTAAATATAATATTTAGTATCTTCATATATTATCTATTGTTGTCTCTGCCTTAAAATCCCAAATCACTCTGTATTTTGTTAAGTCTTATATAGATTTTTTGTATAGAATCTGTCAAGTTATAGTTATTATAGTATAGTTGAACAGTTTCTGTTATCACTATGGTTAAAGGAAAAACTACAAGTTAATAATTTTGGTAGTGACTGTAAGATAAGTTCTCAATTCATTATAAATAATTAATTTTAGTTAGTCATAAGGAAATTTTATCAATATTGGTCTGTTTAACCTGAAATTTGAAGAATATATAATTGAAAATCTCTATATCTTTTCTACTAAACATATTTTAATAAAAAAATTCCTCTGAAACCTGCTATTCAACATCAAAATAGTGATAATATTTTTGATTTGCAAAGAATTTGTAAGAAATCCCTCTTGGAAAAGCATTTCGACTATTGGTATACAAACTTTAAACATCCATATCTCAACAACCACTCGACTAATTTTAGCATTTTAACCTCCTTTAGGACCAAAAGAACTCTCTCTACAACTTTCTTTTAAGTAATAAAGCCTATTATTATAGTAATTTCAAAAAATATTTACTAATTTTTAAAAAATTAGAATTTAGAAATGAAAATATAAGTGTTTGTATTGTGACAAATAGTTTTTAAATAGATAGTATATACAATTTAATTTTGAAAAATACTTATTAAAAGTATTCTTATATATTAAAGAATATATTATTCAAATATTCTTATCTTAAATAGACACTTTTCTTGAATAAATTCTTTCAAAAAGAATAACAACCCAAAAGAATCTTTTAAATTAATTCAAAAGACTTAGACTAATAGCTTGGCTTAAAGTCTTTAAACTACAAAATTTATAACAAAAAAAAATTATTATTAGATAGATATTATATATTGTTATTAGATAATCTTTCTTTAAGAAACCTAAAATGAATAGTAATCTAGAATTATTTGTAGCTTTATTCTTAGTTTTAGTTATAATCTTTTTATTTAAATTAGTTAGAAATGCTATATTTAAGGTACTTGTAAATCATGAACATAGCCTGATACTGGCAAGTTAATAAGTACTATGCATGGTAAAGAATTAGCAATTTTAAAAAAAATAGTAAACCTAAAGAGAAGTTCTGTATTAAAAATAGTTATAACTAGAAAAAGTTGATGAATATTGTTGCAATTGATCTGAAAATTTAAGAACATATTTTTTGAAAAATTCTACATCTTTTCTACTAAGCTTATTATAGTAAGAAAATGCTACTCTATTTCAAAAATCATATGATAGCCTTTTTTGCTTCTATAAAAGAAACTTTAAAGAAAGATTAAAGAAATAAAAGAAACATTTTAAATTTCTTAAAATTAATATAGAAAATTATCCACTGAGCCAATTTTAACATTTCAACTATTGTTAAAATAGTTGAAGTCTGCTCTATAACTTTAATTAAGAGCTCAAGACATGTTTACTTAGTACCAAAACTATTTTCAAAACAGTTTTATAAAGATAATTTAGAACAAATTACTGTGTTATAAAGATAGAAAATTTTGAAAATTTTTATAACTTAAATGAAATTATATAATCTATAAAGTCTCATTTCTTTTAGATTATACTATATCTTGAGATACTAAAGAAAATGACTATTTAAACATTATATACAAACATTATATTTATCTATCTTATTTTCTTTTATATATTTTTATTATTAGTTTATAATTATTCTTTTTCTTGTAAATAATATAAAGTGATTGTTGTATTTGTAAATAGTATTCTGATAAGTATTAGCTTTATATTATTGAAATTTAAAGACTATATATAGCTGTAAACAGTCTGGTTATTAGTACTTCTTCCTCTGAACATTTTTAAGATTTAGTATCTAGTAATCCTTGTAAATGATAAACAATTTTGTTATGTTTAACCAATACAGAAAGAACAATAGATAAAAAAACTCTACTACATAATTCTATTCAACCCTTATAGTATCTAAGAGGCTATTAAATTTAAATTTCTTAAACACTTATTTATTTGTCTTCTTATTTTTTTTTAGTATTAGAACTTTTATTTTTAAATTACAATATAATTTGAACAAAATTTTATTAATTTTATATAAAAAATAAATATATATATATATATAACAAAAGAAAAAATAATTTATTTAGTATTTTTTCTTCACTATTACTATTATTATTAGTATTATTATTATTACTACTATTATTATTATTATTACTATTACTAGTATTATTATTACTTTTTTTTTTTTTTTTTTTTTTGTTATTTATAAACCTTAGTCGAAGGTTTTTTTTACTCTAAGCTATATACATGTTTCTTGAGGTTATTTATTTCTTGAAGAAGCTTTTTCTCAAATTTTCTTTTTTTCAACTCAGCATATGCATCATTGAGTTTATTTTTAAGACAAATACAGTTTGGACAACCAGAACTACTTGTATATTCTTTAGTTTTCTTTTTCAACTAAACTAAAGAACTTTGAATTGCTGCTATTGTATCTTGTAAAGAACTAAGATAGGTTAATAGGTCTTGATAAGAGGCAGTAGAAGTATATGTAAATGAAGAAGCAAAAAATTAGATTATGTTAAAGCTATATTTTTCCAAAGATATTTTTTTTACTAAAATAAAAAATATAAAAGAATTGTTAATATTTTTCTATAAAGTAAAAAAATAATAAGATAATGAAAAGTTCTGTCATAATAGAGAAAACAAAGAAAAAGTGTGTATAAAGAATAGAAAGGACTAGCTATACAATATTAAATATTGAGCTATGATCCTTTCTCACTTTAACCTAGGCATTTAAGAAGTTAAACTAAAAAAAGAAGAAATTCTAAGTGATTCAGTGAAAAAGCTAGAGTTTCTCTATGAATTAATTTTTTTTTTTTTAAATATTAAGGTGAGTACTTGCGATTTAGAATTTTATTGATAGTACATTCAGCTAATGGTTGCATTACAACCACAGGGGGCAACCATGAAAAGAGTATACAACTAGCCACTCATATAACTTAGTCATTATCTAATTTAAGTAATCCACCTGAAGGTTCTACACTAGCTGCCATACCTGAAACCTACTTGTAAGTTCCCTATTTAACTACTCTGTTTCCATATCCACCCACCTACCTATACCTACCAAGATGCTCCGGTCGATACCAGCACAAATATGCCATGGTCACTAAGTCTTTAAAGCAGCTCATTCATATAGAAAACCTTTGACCTTGTACTAAACCTTCCAGAATTTTTTGTATCCTATTCTTACAGCTAACCTGGTATCACTATGGCTAAGACCAACACTAGTGGTCAGGGCGTACCATTTAACTGCTATGCCCTTGTAGAGTTCACCCCAACCCCGGTACTGACTTCACAACATATTCCTACTACTTTGGTATTCAATTCAAGTTCTACCAAGCTCCCAAATCAGATAGCCTGGAAAGGCAGATCGTAACCATACACCTTTAATTTACATGTTTGCTGGCATGTAAGCTTTTCCTCTGGAACCTGAAACTTCCAGTGGCCTGGTTGGTTCCATTTAGCCCCTTCTCAAAGACCGGCTCTTTGCCCGGTTTCACAAGTTTTAGCTCTGTTTCATAGATCTAGTCTTTACAGTAGTACTGTCGAAAGTTCAGGTTACCTCTTTACTCAGATCTTCCAAGTGGACTTCTGTCCTCCTACCTGGTTCCTATGATTTACATGGTCTAAGAACTTATCTTGGGTTCACATTGCCCGGTACCAGTTTGTGTTCCTTCATACAATGTTGCATGAATGCCTAGACCTTCTAGTTAGACTAGTATGACATGGGTTACAGGTATCCTATCCCAACCAATTATGGAAGACAGTTAGCCATAACACAGAAAGAATTGCAAATTTTTGCCATCACTGAGATTTGAACTCTAGGCCTGCCACTTGGAGGTTGACAACCTATCCACTTCACTAGGTCACTACACTCCTTCTCTATGAATTAATATAATAATTATAGATGAAAAAAGTTAAAAAAAAGAAAATAAAAAGATAATAACTTTTTAAAATCAACTATATAGATGTTAATGAAAACCAAATAAACAATCAATTAGTTTTATAACAAAAAAATAATTATAAAAAATTTTGGGATAATTGATAATCATTTTTCTAAAACAAAGCATCAAAATCCGATAAGTTTGATCATTTTCTATACTTGGTATTCTGAACTATTTGAAAAGTTCTAGAGAAAAATTCAAGTTTATTATTGAACTTAGAATAATAAACCACTATAGTTGTCAATAGACAAATAATTAAATATAAAAATTTAGTATAATGATAAACAAGATTAAAGTTTAAAGTCTAGATTAGCTAATAGAAACTTTTAGAATATTATTGATAAAATCTAAAAATAGGATAATAGAATACAATTATCAAATACAGAAATTAATTAAAAATTGATTTAACAAATTTAGAATTGCAAAGATTTGTAAGTTGCATAATTGCAAATCATATGAAATCCTAGTATCTAATTAAATACTTAAAGTATTCTAATAATCTTCAAAAAGGGTACAGATTTGAAATTTAGTAATATTTCTAGTATGAATTAACAGTATAAGGCATATTACTAGGCAATATAGATCATACATTTGAGACTAACTAGGATAAGCTTTCTGCTAGGATCTGAGTTTTGTAATGTCTTTAGTTAAAGTACTGAAAATAGAATTTTTTTTATTTTTTTTTAAACAATTGTACTTATTTTTTTATTATTATCTTAGAATATTATATTTATTAGTTAGATTTCAAAACTTAAATTTTATTATTATTTATTATATATTATATTTATATTTTATTATAAAAAAAAAGAAAAAAGGTTGTAGAGTAGTCTACAAGCAACATTTTACAACATCCTTACTCACATATAGATGGATCCAATAAAAACACAACTATCTACAAAATTATACAACTATTTAACAAGCTTCAAATAACTTTACAAGCCAATTCTAATATTCTTAGACTCTACATACTTCAATATTCATATACACATATTAAACAATTTCTTTATATTTATAAACTCTATACACAATTCAAAAAACAACTATGTACTAAGAAAATAATATATCTTGAGCAACTAATATCATACAACAACTCTGTATTACTTGATTAGAAGCATATATCTTTATGACTACAACATATATCTAAAGGTTGTAAACTATTATAGTTTACTATACTTGAAAATACAATTATTACTAATTACCAATTAAGACTAATAAACCTTTAGCTACAGTTGTCTAATACTAATTCTATATCATTTACTACTGAATATTACAAACATTTACCTAAATCTTGAATAATTGTATATGATCATAACAACAACAACATTGCTATTGACAAGGCATAAAAATACAACCAAATAGAAGATATAATATCTATAATATATTGGTTAATTGACTTTGATATATCATCAACTGAACTATACTCTCCAGTCAACTATACCTGCAAACAATGCACAGGATGTCACTTCAACTCTAATCATATACAAAATAAATCATATTTAATATTCCTATCAGTCTTACAACTAAGTTTCTTAGAAGAAAAATTAACTCTAACTCTTCTAATACCCTAGACCTTTATGCAAATTTACTAGATCTACTATACTTTATTGCATTCTGAAACCCAACAACAATACCTTTGCAACCTAATATTACAATAAATAATAATGCTATATTTGACATCTTTGTACATAATCAGGCTGCACAAACTCTATAACAAATTGTACAAAACAATTTACTGTATTTACAATTCATATTTTATACAAATAGTTTTATAAACAACATTACAAATAACAAATACAAAATAAATATTAGATGGATTCAAATCTAAGATAAAACTATTTTGTATTAATACTTTGCAAAAATCAAACTTTGGCTCTTATCATATAAGGCAAAGCTTATAGCAATTCTCTTCACAATTACTACTTGTCCAAAAATGAGTACTATAACAATATATACAGACTCACAATCTATTATTTTTAAATATAACAAACTTATACAATTACTACTTACATCTAACAAACAATACTCTTATAACTATTAACCAATATAGCATATATTACTTAACTTTATTACTGCATATTAAATTTAAGTAAACTTTCAAAAAATAACTGCATATAGCAACAATATATTTAACAACATAGCTAACAAATTAGCCAAAAACCCAAACCAACTACATATACTTACTATCCTTCACAACAATATATACAATTCATCATACTACCTCTATTATAACAAATATCCTATAGAGCAACTTGCATATAAAACTATTAAAAACATTAGCAATGCCTATAATATAGCAATGTGGTTCTCTTAACATTGAATAAAAAACATTTTAGCTTTGTTTTCACTAATTAACTGAGAAGCCACCTGGCTCTTTCTTAACAACAATTACAAAAGATCTACATCTTATACTAGCTTTAGTCTATGTTATAAAAAAACCTTTAAAATTAAATTATATTAGAAATACTACCTACACTATCTCACCTTCATTCTCTTTATTCAACAATATATTCAGATAAATTAGTGCTTTGAATGGGATGGTTCAGGTCAGGTTATAGGCTAATCTGAACCTGACCTGAAATATTGGTTCAAGTTAGATTAAAAACTTTTAAGTTAGAACTTCAACCTGAACTGAACCCAACCCAACCTGACCTGACCCAAACCTGACCCAATTTTTAAGGCCAACTTACCAAAATTTTAAATTTTACTAGTATGTAACCTACTAATGGGTTGTTGTTAAGTTATAAATACAGTATAACAAGTCATTTTAGTTCTAATACTAGTAGAATTATTCAAATTAGTTTGATAGATTATGAGCTATTAATATTTTCTTCTTTATAACTATATAATTTTTATATAATACTAAAAACTTTTAGCATTTCAATATTATATAAAAGTAATAGTAAATTTTTGCTAATTTTTACTATAAAATTTATATCTTTTAACTATAGGTACCCTTATATCCAGAAAATCTTAGGTTGAAGATTACTTCTAATCTTATTCAGATCCAATAAAATCACAGGATCTTGTGTAACAAAACAAATGCAAAAAACATAAGAAATTATAAAAAAAATATAAATAATGCAAAACTTTATTATGATAACTAACTTCCAACCTCTAAATAAAAGTTTTCAGAATAAAATTTTACTTATAAAACACAATTGTTAATGTTAGATATATAGTAAATTTTTGAGATACTATGACTTATATTCTTTTGGCCAGCAGCTCAGAATTTTCTGAACATAAGGATATCCTTTAACTACAATTTATCACTTAAATTATATTTAAAATAATTAGTAGTAATTATTATTACTTCTATTTTTAGAATAAAATATATTTTAAAAATAA
>CAJVQA010011520.1:0-10666 GCA_910591915.1 Cetraspora pellucida
CGTGACCTTGGATCGGGTAAGGATCGTCACCCCGATTCGGGCACCCGTGACCTACAAAAAATCGGGCTCACAATATGTTGCACACCGGGTGAAGGATCAGTCGTGTAACATCGACGTTCTCCTGTTGTAAGAAATACTACTAAATGGTGATGTTTGTTTATGTCTGTAGATGATCATTATTTGGATTGTTGTTTATAGAAATATCATTATGCGCAGCATATCCGCTTATTTTCGTGAATAAACACGACTGAACTTTCAACCGATGTGCAACACATAAAAAAATTATTTTACAATACCAACAGTACATGTTATGATTATAATCCAATACAATTTTATTATAATAATAACATGTACTGTTGGTATTGTTAAAATAATTTTTTTATGTGTTGCACATCGGTTGAAAGTTCAGACGTGTAACATCAACGGTCTCCCCTGTACCACTTTATACATTAACAATAATTTATTTTATAGTAAATCATTATGCGTAGGCGGGAATACACATGTTCATTAATTTGTGTGATTTTTGTGTAGTTTGCATTCATTAATATTTAACTTGATTAGATTAATTATATAGACATACATACTCAGCCGTGTCCATCGTTACTCTCTTTCAATTGTCGCGTAACCTACGGCGGCTAAGTCGAAAAAGGCGTGTTAGATTTGCTAGTGGGTTTATCCGTAAGTAAGTACTGGTCTTCTCTTTTAAGTCTTTTCTTCAACTTATTCTTATTCTAATTCTTGTCTTCTCTTGTATGTCTCAACCCGGGATTACATTACGTCTAGAACTCTTCTCTTGCGTTAACGGCCTTTTTTGTCACATGACTTATGTCGAGCGATCAATTTGCGGTTTAGGTGTTTTTGGACGAACGTTAGTGATAACAATGTGGTTAACAATAGGTTATTAGTTTGGATAGGATAGTACTTTCATTTTTATTAAGTGACGGGTACTCAGGTTTGTTATTCAAATGTATTTAATTGAGGATTAACTTTCTCTACATCACTTATTTACATAACATTGTTGTTAAAACCCTTATTACTAATATTGAAAGTAATTAAAGTAATAAAAGAACTAGAAGTAAGAAAAGTAAAATTTCTTTTACTTTTCATGAGATCAATTACTTGAGACCTTATTTTGATAATTGATCACATGTGATCATGATATTAGTAGTACCAATTTCAGGACTTACACTACATATTAGATTAGTTATTAAAAAAGTCTTATAATTTAATGGTAGAATGACAGTTATCATTTCAGTTAATTTCAAATATAAATCATGAATAACAAATGTAATTTTAAGAACGCTGTTATTATTATTTGAGAGAGCCTATAGAGCTATTAGTACAATTTAACTTTCAATAGTTAACTTATATGTTCTTTGTATTAGAACTAGTGTATAAAATAATTAACACACAATTTGTTATAGCATTATAGCGATTAGAAATGTGCTACATACAGTACTATATGTACTGTACATACAAATTTTTGTTGAACCTTTCTACTAGTCAATCAAATTACTAAATTTTATGAGCCTCAAAAACATAACATGATTATATAAAAAATATGTAAATTTAAATTACCTTAGTATCACCTTAAATAATGATAGCCAGACAGATTTGTCAAGTTATACAAAATTTTGGTTGTTAAATAACCAAAAGTTCAAAAAAATATATATGCTATATAAAATTCTTTTATAAATTATTTTTTATTTTTTATTTTTTTTTAAATAATAAATGCTGTCTGTAATTATTTACTATTTGTCATATATAATTTTATTTATAAATGTCTTATTTAAACTTTCTAGTTTATCTAATCAGTATCTGTATAGCTCTAACTATTTTATACTAAGACAAGTGACTCTATACTGCTTTCTACTAAAAACTATTCAGGTTTGTTTTAATGTTTTTTTTGTATTAGTACCTAGGTTGTAGCATATTTTAGAATCTATTATATATCAGTAAAACTCAAAGACTCTTCTATTAATTTATTTACTTACTTTACAAAAACTTTAACAGAATTATATTCTTGCAAAATTCATTTAAATTCTAGTATTATTTTATAACATATTTCTAATAATTTAGTATATTCTGTTTCTGTTTTCAAATTTTTAATTCAGATAATTTAGTAAGATTACAGCCAGTTTATTAAAATATTAAATTGGTCTGATATTTTTTTCTTTGATCTTTTTAGTTAAAATTTTGGTGATCTGATTAGTATTATCTTCAATTTAAAGATTCTTGTTATTTTGTTTCTTCATATTAGTATTTGTTTCATAGGTCTAGTCTTTATAGTAATATTAGCAAAGATTTATATTATCTCTTTGTTTAGGTTTCTTAATAAATTTTTTGTTTTTTAGTTTTTATAAATTTATACAAATACAAGAACTTATTTTAGGTTTACATTATCCAATATCAGTTTGTATTTATCTATATAACTATAATTAAGATATTTTAATCTAATTATTAAAAATAGTTATCATAAAACAGATAATTATTTAAATTTTTATTATTTGTAAATTTTAAATATCTAATCTTTTATTTGGAAAGATAACAATTTGTTTACTTTACTAAATTATTACATCCTTATTTTTTGTTTAATAATTACAAAATTATTATTTTTACTAAATTAAATGCTGCTCAGATATATGTTTTTTTATTATAATAAATAATTTTTGTAATTGCTTTAAATACAATTTAAGATTATTCTTAAATACACATAACTTTTAAATATAATTAAAATATTATCTTAAATTATTATTATTTATTTCTATAATAATTATATTTTATATATATTTTATATCTAATACATTATATTTTTATTAAAATCTTTTCAAGTCTTTGGTATTGTTATATAATTAATTAATGTTATAATATCATTATTTATTTTTTCTAATAATTTAAAGTCTAAATGAACATTTTTTAGACATAAATCTTCTTTAGGTTTGTTATATAATTTTTCTAAATGTATTTTAATTTGCAAAATAATTAAAAATTAATAATATATAAGTACCATATTATAGAATGTTATTATAAATATCTTATCTAATATTTTGTGTAAATAATTCAAAATTGCTTCATAATTGTTTTTATTATTTTTACTACTATCTTTATGTCTAGTAACCAACTCTTAGTTTTTTTGAATTAATAAAATATTTGAAGATTGATTATTTACAGAATTTTCCAAATAGAACACACTATTAGAAGAAAAAAGTAATAAATAATTTTTATTTTATTACATCTATATATATAAAAAAAAAATAATAAGTCAAATATGTATTATATATATACATCTAAATAATAATTTAAAAGAAATTTCTTAACTTTTTAAAAAATATTAGATCAACCTTCTATACTAAATTAATTAAGTGGTAGATCGCAGTTGAAGGGTATAACTTTCATAGTAAAAATCGGTGAAAAATTACTATTACTTTCATATAATGTTGGAATGCCAGAAGTTTCTGGCATTATGTAAAAATCATATAGTTATAAAGGAGAAAATGCCAATAGCTCGCAATCTACTGAACCAATTTGAATAATTCTACCACTATTATAACCGGAATGACTTGTTATATAATCTTTGTTAGAAACTCAAGGAAGGTTTACTTTGCATGAAAAAAAATTTAATTGTAAGCTAGCTGCATTCCAACTGTATAGAAAAACCATATCAATTTCCGGTAATTTTTACTATTAAATTCGCTATTTTTATACCATTTAATCACGATTTACCTTTTAAGTTAGGAGAGTATTCGTGGAATTTGGCAGGTATTATATTTTCAAATCGAAACCCAAATTTTATCATTATCTGATTTCACGATCATCGATTAGATTATAAATTAAATTGTCCTGAATGTTGTGGATTAAATGTTATTAGATGGAAACTCATAGATATTACAAATTTGGAATGTAATTCTTGCCCGGTGTCCGTTTACATAATTTATTCTTTTATTCTTTTTATATAAAGTTCATAAATTCATCAGCAATTATTAGAAAAAAATCAATATCTATGAACTTGATTAATCATTGTTAATAACTAATATGTTAAAAATTGACCAGAGTCATTTTCATTCAGTATAAATTAGAAAATTGACATTGCTAATGTCGTTCGAAGCTAATTCTTTGGTTCACATCACCCCCAGCTGAAGTCCCCCGAAAAAATGAACAACCAATCAAAACGCACCAATCGTTTGATTTACACACGACCAATGAAATTGCCACATTTTTATATGTTCGTTTCATTTTGCCCCCTTCCAAAAGTTTTGAAAGTGATGTTAACCGAAGAATTAACTTCGAACGGCCTAATTAACAACTGACAGGATTTAAGACTAATATGTAATATTATGATAATAAAGTGTTGATTGTTTTCGCCACTAAAAAATCAATTTATTATAGTATCTGATTAAGTCTTGTAATTTGCATTAATGTGAAAATTTGATTCGAACCAATTATTAATTAGTCCTCTTATAATATAATTTTTCAGTTCAACCCTTCAACCAGCAGATCAATTCTTTATTTGTCAATTATTCTTCAGTCACGTATCCTGCCATTGTCATAATAATCAAAGTATATAATACTGTAATAAAGAAATTGGTATTTGGATCCACACGCTGATTGTTTATTAATTCGTAATTTGGTCGATTATGAGCATACTGCGCTCATAAGAAGAAGTTCGTCTGATTGGCTAATAAAGTCAATTTAATTTTACATTATTTATACGGTTTAGAGTACTTTTTAAAAAAACGAAAACCAACCATAATAAAGTAACAAAAACTATATAGAATGTTTCATTAGATCTATAGGGCTCCATGGTCAAAAATAAGATCTAATTCTCGTTCGTTTAAATAAATTAGCCTTAGTAATAAGTTGATTTTATTGGGGTTTGATAAGTTATTACTATAATAACTCTTTTTTAAGTGGAAGAGAATTAGATCTTATTTTTGGATATGGAGTCCTACAGCTCTAATAAAATCTTCTATATAGATTGTTTTATTTCATTATGATTAGTTTTGTTTTTTTAAAAAAAAACGTACTCTAAACTGTATAAATAATGTAAAATTAAATTGAATTTATTACAACTTCTGCCTATGAATACTGCGTAATTATTCTCATATAATACAAGTTTTCATCAACACGTAGGTCAATTCTTCATTTATAATCCGCAGATCAGCAATATAATCAACTTTATCGTAAAATCGGATCATCGTATGTATCTATTTTATGTACGATTTTTAAAATTTTTCGGAGCCTTTTTTATCTGCTTTTTTTTATAGTTAAGTTAGGATTTAGGGTTGGAGTTATTAATAAAAGAGTATATGTGGATTTTGGTAGGGCTTGTATTTTCAAATTGAGACCCCAAATTTTACGATGATCCAATTTCATGATAATCTGTGTCAATGAGGGCGAGGTGGTGCTTCGCGCCACCTAGTACACTAGTAATTTACAAATTTTACACGAATGTGGCGGAAGAAATAAATAATAATAATAATATGGTTAAGCATTTCATGACAATAACAAAATATTAATATAGATAAATAGATGGATGATTAAGTCGAAATTATTATCTTTTATAAATCGTTAACAGCAAAAATAACGATAAAGATAAATTCATTCAGATTAGAGGTTTATCGCAAAATTAGAGTTGGGATTAGGAAACTATACTTATAACAAGTAAACTTATATTAATACTTTTCTCATACAACATTTTAAATTACAAGCGTTTTTTTTTTAATTTTTAGCGTTGCTTCTTGGTTACACTTAATCTTGAAATTTAATTGGTAAGTTGTACATTATTTCCTTATATCGACTTCAATAAATTAGGGAATATTCGATTTCCCCATTTTTTTCTCTATAAGAATTCTATTTTAGAATTTATGTTGAAATTCACAGAATAGGAAAGAATAAAAATTTATAATTATTATCAGAAAATGGAAAGATTAATAGTACGAGAGTGGGTTGAAATTATTTCAAACCCTATTGCTTTCGGAATTCAAGAACAACAAATAATTAGTCATACAGACTTACCTGTGGTAAAAGATGAACTGTCATTGACATTGAGACTGAAACTTCAAAGTCATTCTTCTAGCTGGGCTACTATTTTTCACAAAGGTAAGACTAGATATATCTTTATATAGTACTTTATAATCCTAATATTCTTTGAAATATACGAATATTTAGGTACCGCAGATTTGGTCCGTTGAGAGAAAATAATTCTAAATTACATGCCCGCTTCACAGGCAACTGGGATAGTAATGCAGGAATTATGGAACTAGGCGATGGGCTTTCTTTACAAAGATGGTACCATATAGCTTATACACTTTCTGACTCCGAAAAAAGATTAGATGTCTATCTAGATGGTGAATGGCTCGGGTTTTACAGTATTCAAGAAGTTAAAAAGCAAAGGGTTATCTTCAATGATGGACCACTGCATATCGGTAAAGCTTTCTCTTGGAACGGATTTAATGGTGAAATAAGGTATATAATTTATTACAGTAATGATGTTAATTTAGATATATAAAATATTCAAATGATCATTTTATCAAATAGAAATGTTCGTTATTTTAACTGGCGTTTATCAGTTGGGGAAGTGAAAGAAGATTTTTTTGTAAGACCTAAAAATTTCAAGTTATAAAATTTTGAAAATATATATTATGAATCTTGTCTTTTAATTCTCTAAATAATTATAGAAAAAATCAATCACATATGGGTCAAAAGTTGCACTCGTTCATGTGACTACAGGAAAATATTTGTCCACTAAAGAGATTAAATATGACTCAGGACCAGATAATAAACAATATATGGTATTAAATATAATTATTTTCATTTGTATAATTAATGCTAGAAAAATTTCATTATAAACTTTATAAATCTATAAAGGTTATTTGCAGTAACCAATATATAGATTTGATAAATGATGTTTGGACGATTATTGGGGCTCATGATGAAAATGTAAATACAGAGCATTCCGTATCCTTTAATACAGTTATTGGATTTAAGCATCAAGCAACAAAATTATATTTACATTCCCATAGCACGTCTGTTGAAGTTATACCCAAATCAAATTATCAGCAAGGTATTCATTTTATCTAGCTAATTTGGTTTGTTTATACGAATTAAAGTTATTAAGTTTAAATACTTAGTTTAAATAATACGAATTAAAGTTTATTAAGTTTAAATACTTTAGTAATACTTAGTTTAAATACTTTAGTGACACTTGACGATGGTAGAAATTTTGATGACGATTGGGAAATTAAAAGTTTTGGCCCTGGCATTTTCTATAGTTATTTGAGAAATGAAGATACTATAAGTCTTTTCCATACAGCTACTGGTAAACCAGCACTTTACAGCCAACCTGCCTTATTATTGGATGATGGAAGCCAAGAGGTTTGCTGCTATGGAAATGAAAATGATGAGAATAATAAGGTACTAACATATTAAAATTACGTATTATATTTATACTGAATGTGCATTTATTGTTCATTATATGTAAATTTTTTTTAGTGGTTTATTAAATTAATTGAATAATAGCACTCCGTCACCTTTGATAGGTGTTCTACCATTTTATTTATTATCAAGACTTGTTAAAAACCAGATAAATCTATCACATTTAATGTCCTCACTTATTTTAATTCAAGTTATTGTATGATTTCTATTGAATATATATTTAAAGAAGCATTCCTAATCTGAAATTGAACACCATGTAAACAATTATATTAAGTTTTCTTTTTGGAATTATATTACTCGCGCAAATAATCGGTTCCAATCAACTCACAGACAATCACTTCATAGACACCACATTACACCGATAGTTTATTTCACCGAAGCTCATTTCACAGACAATGTAGTTTTAGATATTTCGTTAGAGTCAGGTTAGAATTAGAATTAAATTTAATGCAATTTATAAAAAAAAACTTGTCGGTGAAATGAGCTTCGGTGCAATAACCTGTCTATGAAGCGATTGTCGGCGAAATAATACGGACCCCAGATAATTAATTCTTGTACGCAGACGATAATTATATTGTGAAATGCATATGTTCATTTCATTGTATAATACGTATAAATTTATATGAATTGAAAAAAAATATTTGCGTTTATTAATTTTTTGAATTGAAAATTGGACAGTGTACGTAGAGATGGGTTTCATGCGTGCGCATGATTCCGTTTCATGCGCATTTTATCCCATCAAGATTTCTCTCCTCTCGATCGTTTTTTCTTTTTTTTTTCCTTTTTTTTATCATGCGATACCATGCGCATGAAACATTTCGTGCGCATTAATGCGCATTCATGCGCATGTTATTTTAAAATGCGCATTTTCCCCATTACTAAGTGTACGTGTTTTATATTAATTATATCAAGGTAGTGTTCTGTTTTTCTGCTAATTAGCTTTGCTTGGTTTTTAATATTACTCTTGCTTCAGCCCTTAAATTGGAAGTTAGAATCATAATTTGATGACCTGCCGGAGTTATAGATGTGCCATTTATATGATATCTGATTTTTTTCGCGTATAGTACGTACAGTACGTATAGTTGTTAGTGTCTATAGCATACACATAATAGATGTAGCATTTATAAATCAATTATATGCAACATTGTGCAAGTAATAATTTTTGTTAGAATGCGAAAGACAGTTTCATAATCAAAATTTTGAGATAGGAATACTTTAATAATTTGTTCTAGAATGTTCTAAAAAAATTTTTGCGTACTGTACTGTACGCGGCACATCACTAGTCGGAACGATTGTTATCAAATCAATTAATTTCAAATAGAAATCTGCTAGGTAATTTCATTATTATTCAAATTCCCGGAACTCATTTTGAAAGACTTAACCCTGATAATTTAGCTAGCTTTAGCTATAATACAGGTTAATTTAGAGGAGATCAAGATGTCCTTCAAAAATCATACAGTAAACGGAACATTACTACAATTTAGTAAGCTAATTTGCAAGTAGAAAAGAGAATTACATGTGTAATAATCAACCATATGATGCACTCTAAGACTACAGCGTATACTGACACGAGCGAAACAGCGAGTCAGTCGCTTGTCGATGGGATATGTCGTGTAACCTACGAACGGCTTAGTCGATAAGAGGCGGTTAGATTTGGAGAGTGGTGTATTTAAGATCGTAGGTTTTATAGTACAATGAAATAGAGAATTATTATAGGGGCGAAATTTATGATTAGCGCAAAACTGAAATTGTTCTTTTAGGGCTCGAAGCCTTTATTATATATTGTTATATAAGAGCACCTAAATAAAAGACAAAATTATTACAGCGTAATTAAGTTATTTGCACCTTTAAAAAATAAAATTTAAAATGGAAGTAGTGTTAGGTCCAACAACGTGATTCGAATAAACTGCGCTTATCACATTTGACGCGGGTATGAAGATCAAATGCTGGATATGAACATCCTTGCAATTAAAACCGATTTCTTAAATATATCAAGGAAGGGGATATAATAGCAAAAAAGGATTTTATAATTATTATAGTTTAGATAAATAAATTAAAGTAGTCGGATTAAATAAAGAAAATGTAGAAGCGAAAATTGTCAAGTAAAATAAGTCATAATTAAAGTTTGTTATAAATAAAGGGCCTAATTGCTCCGAGAAAATCAAGTCTCGTTTGCTTCACTAATAAATAAGTCCCAAGTTTATTAAACAATTACTCATAATATTACATAAGTTGCTGCTACGCTAATATCGTTTAATCTTTTATCACGTGACCCAAACCTTCCGGACGCTTGTGACCCAAAGTAACCCAAGCCTTAATAATGCCTCAGCCTAATCTAACGCACCACTTTCGTAAGGTTACCTATCGTTTGTTACGCGAGATCCTGGATTGTGGAGCAGTTTTCTGAACACGACAATAGGGTTACATGAATTAAAAATCCTTAAATTTCATGAGCCGGTTATATTTTAACGTTATAAATATTGAATTTTACTAGGAAACGGAGACCGTTAAAAGTCCGAAGCATAAGAAAACTCTTGGGATTTTTAGTTGGAGATTTATAGTACTGTATACGTTACGCATTACTCGTGATCTGCATCCTGCATAAAATTATCACGTGTAACGAATTTTATTGGTTTTTTCGGACAGACATTGCATGATCGTGCATTGAAATTGTCTAGAAGTGTAAGTCCTCCGCTTCGCTTCGGACAATAAATATTAGGTTTAGAAGCTCTTGAATATTTTGAAATTGGTATGTAATTTTTACTTGGTGCCGTTTACAACATTTATTCCTGTATTCTTTCTTTAGTCATTAGAAAATGATAAACATATTTTTTATGAACTCGATCTATAATTTCTAATATTGTTGCGCGGCAAATCGGCGAGTCTGTCGCTAATTCTTTCCAATCCTCGTGCAAACTACGGCGGCTAAGTCGAAACAGGCGTGTTAGATTTGGCTAGTGGTTTATCCGTAGGTAAGTACTATTCTTCTCTTCTAAGTCCTTCCTTTAACCTATCCTTCTATTAACCTCTGCTTGCTCTTATCTTCCTTCTACTTCCTTAACCTGGGGTTACGATTCGTCGAATTGGGGTCGGAGTCCTTCTCTTGCTTTAATCGGCCGGGTCACGTGACTTATGGCGAACGATTTAAATCGGTTTAGTGATTTAATAATGGGCGAACGATAGTTGGATACGATGGTTTAACGATTGTTTTTAGTTTGGGTTAGGCTACAGT
>CAJVQA010011521.1:0-10666 GCA_910591915.1 Cetraspora pellucida
TTGTAAGTATTGATTTAGTAGGATTAATTTGAATGTTAGCCATATTGTAAAAGGATTCTGCTATTGATAGGATTTGGAAGAGTTCTTGCTGTGAGGAGGCAATCTATAAAGTGTCGTCCATATAGGCAAGAACAGAGCAGTGAGATTCAAGTTTGTTAAATGTTTGGTTTTTAAGATTAGTTGGCAATAAATTGATATCTTGTAATCTAATAAAATTAAAAATATAGTAAAACAGAAATATAGTAGATCAAATACTAGTAATATAATAAATTAAATACCAAAAATGCTGTAGATCAAATTCAGATATATAGTTAATTGAATACTAAGAACATAATATATTAAATGCCAAAATTAAATTTTAGAAATATAATAAATTGAAATATATAATTAAATTTGAGCTTTTTTTTTATATACAAAGTCTTAATTCTAATTAGATGTAGTAATTAAATAATTTTTGTTACTGGTTTTAGTGTGACAGCATTGTATGACTATTTATTTTATCTAATTAATTTATCATATTAATTCATCTTTACTATAATATCTATAATACTTTATATCACACAATTTATATAGTTAATTAACTATATGCATAATTGTGTTTATTTAAAATTTAGACTTTTTTAATAAATATTTGTAAAGTTTTTTAAGCCTTCAATATTTGTTCTGCTAGATACTAACAATAAATTTATTTTAATTATAAAAAAAATTTAGTAAACATTATACAAAAAAAAGTAATTATAAAAAAACTTAACAGTATTTTTTTCAGATTAATTCATTGTGATCAACTTGGTTACCTTTTTTAACCTTGTTACTATAGTTATTCAGTTTATAAAATTTTGTTTTATTATTAGCAGAAGTGGTTGTATCTTGATTTTTAGATATTTTACTATTAACATCAATAGCTTTATTGTAAACAACTTGTTTTTTTTTTAAACTTTCTATTATTATTTAAATTAGTTTTACTATTAGTATTAAAAGTAATTATATCTTGAATTTTAAACATCTCATTATTAACATTAATAACTTTATTGTAATGAACTTGTTTTTTTTTAAACCTTCTGTTATTATTTATTTTAGTTTTATTATTGGTATTAGAAGTAGTTGTATCTTAAATTTCAGATAACTTACTATTGACATCAATAACTAGATTAATTTTATTATAGTCAACTTAATTTTCTATTTTAGAACTATTATTAGAAGTAGTTATATTTTGAATTTTAGACATTTCATTATCAACATTGATGGCTAAATTAATTTCACTATAATTAACTTGTTTTTTTTTTTAGATCTATTATTGTTATTTAATTAAATTTTAAATATTTTACTATTAATATTAATAGTTAAAATAGTTTCATTGTGATCAACTTAGTTGTCTTTTTTAAATCTATTATTGTCATTTAGTTTACAAGTTTTTAATTTATTACTATTCTTAGCAACAGTAGTTGTATTCTAAATCTTATTAAGATTAAGTATTAATCTTATAAGTTTTAAAACTAATTATTGACAAGATTGATATTATATAAAACAAGACTAAGATAAATTTACTTTTATAATTGATATAATGATAAATCATTTCATATTCTGTCCAATTACTAACTGTTGCCAAAAAGAATAATTTTTTTTGATAAAACTAGTACTAAATAAAAATATTTAAATTAAAAAAAAATATTCAAAAAAAATAATAATAAATATTGTTAAATGCAAGCTAAATCAAAATAAATTATAGAATTTGATTTAAGATTTAGCTTAACTTAGACAACAAAGTTAATATTAAATAGTTAATAAAAATAATAACTTTGGTAGTATAGCTTAAATAATAAAACTATCTTATTAATATATTTGTTAATTTCAACAAAAAACATATCATAATATTTAGTAGTAGAATACAGATAATAAAGTCTTTTTGCTACTATAAGTTTTATAGATTTCTGTAATTTTATAAAGTTAAATTATTTATAAAATATTTAAAACAAATTATAAATAATATACTACATAACTGCTCTAAATTCTTTTTAAAATATAAAGAAAAGAAGAAAGTTTTTAATAGTTTAGATTTTTCTTTTTAAATACCAGCTATATAAATAATAAAATTAATAAAATAGAAATATATATATATATAAATTAAACATATATATATTTTTTTTTTTTGGAATATTCTTATTGTCATTACAACTAGGGGCACAGGTAGCATTCTTTTATTAAAATATTATAAAAGATATAGTTACTTTTTAAATATTTATATATTAGTTTAAAAGATTTAGATTTAGTACTAAAGGAGTTGTTTTTTAGAATTTGTATTTCCTTTGAAATGCAATTTCTAATAAGAGAGTTTAGAGAGTTAAAAGGTGTATCTAAGTTTCTTTATTTTATAGAAATGTAGTGATACCATATTTTATAGATTGCATTAATATGTAATCAGATCAAAGCTGCTAGAGCCTAAGAACAAAGATTATTAAAGGCTTAAAAGATATCTTCGAATAAGGATAGTATAGATATTTCCTCATTAATATTAAGAAAATTGTATGCTTTCTTCTAGATAATTATACTACAAAAGCATTCTAAAGCAAAATATTCTATAGTTTGTACTTTATCTGAGCACCAAGTACAATTCTCTGTTTCTAATAATCCAATATGTCTTAATCGATAACTAAGTAGGAGCACTTTGTAGAAAAGGTACCAAAAATATATTTTTTCTTGCTACAGACGGACTTTAAAAAGAGCCAAGTGGGCTAAGACATCTTCAAAGGTGTTTATAATATAGTCAATAGGAGAGAAGATTCTTTTAAAAGTTCCAAAATTTTTTTAACTAGAGTTTATCTTCTTTAATTTCTCTAATTCTAATTTTATTACTATTTTAAAGCCAGTTAGAAGTATGTGAGACCTTGTCTTTAATTCTTGTTTAGGCCTTTAAATAGAGTTTTCATTCTATAGATCAGGCTTTTGTGCTTGTATTGCCTGAATTCAGAGCTTGAATAGGAAAAAGATTTCTTTTATCACTGAGTATTGACTGTATCTTATTCCTTTCATATATTGCCCACATGGCATTAGATGTAAGAAGTCACATTCAAACTGTTATTAAGCAGGCATCTAGTATGTTTTTAATAAATAGAGCTTGAAGACCTGCTAACTCTATCAATTGCTAAAAGATTAAGTATCTGGGCAGCATCTATAATGTATTCTTGATCCAAAGAGTTATAGCTCTATTAATTTTTGCTACTTGCTTTCTGTTTAAAGATAGTAGATATGCTGAATACCAGACTTTGAATAAGATAAGTGACTTTGCAATTAAAATTTTTTCTTTAAAGAAAAGATTTCTGTTTAAAAGCTTATCCAGAGATTTCTTTAGCTTGTTAATAATAGTAGGCCAAAGATCTTTTTTTAGTTGTCTATTAGTGAAAATATTATAGCCCAAAATGGTAACATTTTTTTGTTCTTCTAATTTGATAAATTGGTTTTCATTAGTAAGTTCTATTTATCAAGCTATAGTTGTAAAAGAAGCTAATTTAGTTTTAGTTCTGTTGATTTTTGCATTTGAAGCTGTCTTATATAGGCTTAGTGCTGTTATAGTTTTGTTCTAATCTGTAAAAGACCCAATTCCTATTGTTAAATCATCTGCATAAGCAAAAGTTCTAAAAAACTGATTTCTTAATTTTATATCCTGTAATTGTCTTTCTAGATTTCTTATAAAAGGCTCAAAAGCTAGTATATAAAGAAGTGAAGAAAGAGGATTTCCTTGTCTAACACCTTTTTTTACTCTAAGTAGTCTGAAGATAGCTCCAATATTTATAATATAAGCCTCTTGATTAGAGAAAAGATTATGTACTAGACTTATAAATTTGTGATCGAAGTTCATGTTCTTCAAAGTTAGTTCTAAAAAATCATGATTAATATGATCAAATGCTTTTTGTTGATTAATAAAAAGTAGCCAATATTGTTTAAAAGAATCTACTTGGTTTTTCAGAGTAGTAATAATATCAAGAGCCATATCTGTAATAGATCTGTTTTTGATAAATTCATGTTGGTGAAGTACTATCTTCTTATATATAAGATTGAAACAATTAGCCAAGAACTTCATAAAAATTTTGGCATCACTGTTAACTAATGATATTGGTCTTTAGTTGTTTACATCTTTAAGATTTTCTGCTTTTTTAGATATTAGTAAAATTAAACTTTTATACCAAGAAGTTGGCATGACTCCTGAGCTAAGAGCATGATTAAAAAAACCATAAAAAACTGGTATTATTGATTTTTTAGTAAGTTTATAAAACTCATATATTAGTCTATTTGTACTAGAAGCCTTATTGTTTGAGAGGTTTTTAATAATATTGCTAATTTTCTCTTATGTAATTTCTTAAATAAGAGATGAGTTATATGCAGAAGAAACTTGTGACAGGTTTTTAGTAATTTTTTCTGCTGAGCTAATATCTATATTCTTTTTTTTATAAATTTCTGTATATTTTTCTCTTATATCGCAAAAAGTGTTTCTCTTGTTTGTTATAAAGCTTCAGGATCTTTAATGTTCTTTAATGCAGAGCTAGCTTTTTTTGTTTTATATCTGGTGAAGAAGTATTTTGTAGATTTTTCTCCTTGTTCAATCCATTAGGCTTTAGAATAAGTTTGCCACTTTTTAGCAAACTAAAATAGTTCTTCCTGAAGGTCTGAGTTTAGCATATCAATTTGTGAATGTAGGTAGCTGTTTTTAGAATTATGTGCTAGTTTTTCTTTTAGTTGAGTAATGTTTTTGTTTAGTTTTGTGATTTTGTTTTCTGTCACTTTTGGTTTTTTAAAGGCTCTGATAATAGATTGTATGTGTACTTTGTAGAAGTTTCAATCTTCTACATTTTCTAAATTTAAGATTTTATCTAATATTTCTTTTTTTAGTTTTTTATTCTTAAAGCAGTTTTTATCAAACCTCCAGAGAGCAGATTCTTTGCCTTTAGAGCTAAAGTTTAGAATGCACTCAACTAGCAGATGATCTGGTTTTTAAATTTTATATTAACTTTTGAGATTAAGTAAGTATTGTTTTTGTTGACAAAAATATAGTCCAAATGTGTAGCCATAGTTCAATTGCTTTGAGTTTTCTGGAAAAAGATATAGAAAGGCTTTGTTTTTGCAAAGTTAGAGGAATTTAAGAAATTTTTAGTAAGACCTTGAAGTTGTGCTTTTGTAATGTTACATTGTGGAGCTGCTTTGCTAATTTTATCTCTTTCTAAATAGAGGTTAGTATTAAAGTTATCTTCAATAATATTAATAACATTTTTTTTAATATAAGGAGACTATTTTTTAAAGAAGAGTTTTCTGTCTCCTGGGCTAGATAAAGTATATATGTTGGAAACTTGAAATGTAAGCCCTTTGTACTTAAAGTTGGTAGTAATTATTCTATTATTAAGATCTATTTCGATGTTTTTAAAGATTATATCTTTGTTGCTTGCAAGTATAGCTGTTTTGTTATTTAAATAAAGTCAAACATCTATTAGTTTTTAAGAAAATTTCATGTGCTTTTATCATTTAGATTTGTTTCTTGTAGCATAATAAAGTCTAGTTTATATAATTTTAAAAGAGTTAAAGTATTTCATTGTTTTTGTTAATTGTTCAACCCTTTTACATTAAGAGTTGTTATTTTGAATTTGATGTAATTGGTTATGAAAAGATTGCGTAATAATACAGATTTAGATCTGGAAGTTCTGTACTCCATTATGAAGATTTTTGTATAGAGCCTTTCTGATTAGCTCAGCCTTTTGTTTTGTAAAAGCTTTTTTATCTTTTTTTCTTTTATATGAACAACTGTGAATTTCTTTTCAGCATTGTCAAAATGAGATTGCAGATTAATGTCATTTGCAATTAGTACCAAGAGAGAGCTCAAAGCTTGTGGTTTTTCTGATTCTGTACTAGAACTATTGTCAATAAAAAGGTTTTCTTTATTGATATTATTTAGAGTTTTATTATAAGAAACTTTCAAATCTTCTTTCATTATTGCCAGGTTTTCTATATTCTCTTTCTCAATTTTTTCAGAATTGGTTGTTTTTTCTAAATCAGCTAAAGGAGTTTTTTTAGTTTGATTTGTATTCATATTTAGGTCTTCTATAAGAATTTTTTGTTCTTGTGCTTTGAAACTTTTCTTTTTTCTTTTATAAGAAATAGTTCTGCTTTTTTTCTTGTTTGTATTATATTCTTTATATTGTAATCAGAGTTTAACTACTTGTAGGTATTAAAGATATTCCTTTTTAATATGTCCTTTTTCATTACAGAAGAAGCAAAGTTTTGGGGCTGAGCACTATTTTGTAATAATTTTGTTATTCATGAAAATATAGAATTGTAAGATTCTTTCTTCCAGTCCTGAATTATCAGTAGTTTCAAATGTAATAATTTATTGATCTGTTAAATATGGTATGCTCTCAATTAGAAGTGGTTTAATTGAGACAATTTTGCCTATGTTATCAAAGGTTTTTCTAATTTCTTCTGAGATGAGGTCTTTGTCATTTAATGGGACATTTCTGATTTTGATTAGAAGAAAAGATTTTCTTGTGTTAAAAGAAATGTAGCTATAATATGTTCTGTTAAAGATTTGTATTTCTTTGAAAGCATAATGCTTCAGTTTTTTTTTGTTTAAAAAAACTAATTTCAAGTGAATATGTGTACTCTTGTTAATATGCAGCTTAGTTGCTATTATATCATATTCTGCAGTTTTATAAAGTAAAATCATAATTTTATTTAGTGAGCCAGTTAGATATTAAATATCTAGAATAAGAGCATTATTATTTCTTGATTTATATTATTTTTTAGTAAAAAAGAAGAAAAAGTTGACTGTCCTCTTTTGACTTTTATAAAGAGACTTGTTTAGGATTTGTTTAAAGTTTTTTTGCTTTTGTTTACTTTAGTTAAACTCAAGTCAGTTAATGGCATTACATATAAATTTACATATATTGCTGTTGTTGTTACTAAATTTTCATTGTTGTTAGGTTCTTCAGTACATGTTTTATAATCAAACATATCTAGTTTATTGTTTTGGTCTTCTCTACTTTAAGAGCAACCTTTTGTGTTTTCTAGTAAGACTTGTTCATCTCAACTAAGTATGCTGTTGTTATTGGTGTTTAGTTGTGCAGAAGTTACTGAAGCTGTTGGGTAATTGCTTGCTGCTATAGTATTCTCTTTAGAGTAAGAACCTTTTTTGTTATATGCAGTAAGTTTTTTCATATTGGCATAATAATTAAGCTTAGTTCTTTTGAATTTGTGAACTTTAATAGTCAAAGTATTACATTTCTTAGAAACAAGAGGAGGTACTCCTGTTCTAATGCTGTTTTTAAAGAGGAAAGAACTCTTAGATAGATTAATTTTGTCTTTTTTAAATTACTCTCAACCCTAAATACAAGTGGTCAGGAGAAAGAGACATCAATCTTTTTTAAACATGTATTTTTTAAATATCTGTTTAGAATTATTACTGAAAAATTTAGTATTATTTTCTTCTGATTGGCTTTATTTTAATAGTTCTTTCTATTTTTTTATTAGAAAATTTATTTATGATTAGCACTTTATTTATTTTATTTATTGTTGTCTTAAAGATTTTATTATTAAAAAATTCATCTACAATTTGCATCTTATTTATTTATTTTTTTTTTTTTTAACTTTGGTAACAATGCCAGTTGGTTTATTAGCTTTAATTTGATATAGTACAAATTTACAGTTACATTTTTAGGATTGATTATTACTAGTACTATATACTATCTAATTTTATATCACTAATTTTACCCAGTTACCTATATGGCACCTAAATGCATGTCTGCCATATGCCTGCATACAGTTATCTTAACAACCACTTGTGGTTAGAGCATATCATTAAACTATTACACAAACAAGAATACCTACTGAACTTAATATGATATCTCAAATCTCAGGAGTACTGTCTTCTGTAAATTATACTCATATGTCCTACTCATATGTTTTATCTGGTCTTGTTTCTTCTGCCTCTTAATCTAACTATATCTAGTATTATCTTGTTCTTTATATTTTTCACCTTTACATCACTATACCACTTCCAAATTGGTTCTATTCAGGTATGTCTGATCCTTATGATCTTTCTATCTTTGGTATGCCTGTTATTATTTTCTCTAAGGTGTTTTAACAATAGTCCAAAATTTGCAATAAACCTGTATCTCAAGCCAAATCTGCTGTTACTATTAGTCTTTTGACCAATTTGTATCTTAAACCAAATCTGCTACTGTTGTTCCTGCAGATAACCTAGGTCTTAGCATTATACAGTAACTCAATACTGCATTTAACCTCCAACATGATGCTTCTTTTTATAATAAAGACTGAGACTTGTTGCACTTATTAACAGAACAATTCTGGTTATATTTAGGAAGTTTCTCTGACCCTAGTAATATTATACTACTATATATTGCAAGTTTCTAGCTTATTCAACAATACTTGCAGAACAATTCTGCTTATGCCTAGGAAGTTATACTAACCCTAGTAATATTATACTACCTTGCAGATCTTATCTCATATTAGTTAGTTGATCTCTAGTCTTGTTTATTATAGACTTCCATATAGGTACGACCAGAACCTGATTTGATACTTTTATATTGTACAAGGAAGTTATATGTCTACTTCCAAGATCTTTCTTTCTATAATTAGATTATTTAGCTATATAATAGGTGCTTCCAATTTTTGATTAGACTAATTCTTTATTACAGTCCATCCTTATGTTCACCACTTCTCTTACTATTTCAGTCTTGGTTACTTTCAGACTACTCTCCTAATCAAATCCTCTCTTTGGATCCCAATTAAGACTTATTTGCACAATCTGTTAATTATCCTTTTAAGCAAGTACTCTACAAGTTGGATGCAGGAATATTGGTATTGCCTATATTAGAAGGTATAAGGATGTTGGTACTGTTTTAGCTTAAAGGACTTGCATACACAATCTTTTTAGAACTATAACCTCTGTAACAACCACTTGTTATGCATAGTGCCTAAACTCTACAATTGGAATTTCTTCTAGGAATTTCTACTTCTATCATTGTACTGCATTTGAACTTTAACCACAGGGCTTCACATTTAATTACAAACTCCTTATTAGATTATAGAAGCTAAAATTTTTCAATTTTGCCTCTAGCTAGACTTAAACTGTTGATCTTGACTGTGAAGGATATGAAAGCTTAATTGCTAAGCTATGGGACCTATACTTCTATATAATACAATTAGTAAAAAATATTTCAAGTTAGAATATAATACAATTATTTAAACAAATATTAATAATAAACAGCTAATATTGAAAGTACTAGTTGCAAAAAAAAAATATAATAATTAATACAATATAATCAATATACAGATAAATTTATAGTAAGCACAGATCTGTATCAAACTGACATTATATATACAAATATAAAAAAAGATATATTTATAATAAGCTAAAAGAAAAAACAATTATGCATACTTAGCATACTTTAAAATATTTTATATAATATATTCAAAATGTATAACAAACAGCAATATAGCACTAGGATGTAGATCCCATAGCTTAATTGTTAAGCTCCCATACTCTTACAGTCAAGATCAACAGTTCAAGTCCAGCTAGAGGCAAAATCAAAAAGATTTTAGTCTCTGTAACCTATAAGGAGCCAGGAAAAAGGAATTTCTGAAAGGAGACTGACTTTGCAGAGAGCAGGCACTACAGGTGATAGCGGTATCGCAGAAGATTCTGTTATATGAAGTATTGCACATATAAGTCCTCCAGAGATGAGGCAGTACCAACATCTTCACATCCAACTTGGGAAGTAATTGATTGGAAAGGTGATACCAAGGTAACACATACTGGAGTGGTGAGAGAAGTGGTGCATGCATAGAAGGTCTGTGACAAAGGATTAGCCTTATCAAGATTGAAAGCACCTCTGGCGTTGTGGAACAACTGAAAATAAAAGGTAGCTGTATGTATAGAGAAGTTGTAACCTGTTCTGTATGTCTAAAGGTACCAAACTGGAGCTTTGGTCACACCTATATGAAAGCCTATAGCAAAACAAATGGAATACACTAACATAAATGCTGTACCAATCAAAGTTGAGATACCTAAATTGGAAGTGATCTTTGTGAACAAGCATGGGGCATCTGTGGAAATGCAGATTTATACAGATATCTGTATAGATCAGTGTATACAGAGAGATGCAAACCGGTTTTGAGCAGTGCAAACACAAGATAAGTCCTTATGTGTTTAAGTAGAAAGGAAACAATGGCCAATAGCTAGAAGAAAATAGTGTACCATTTCCGAAACATAGTTCCACTATATCATAAAAGAGAGTATTTAAAGGGCAGGTTAAATGCACAATCTGTTTGAATAATGCTAAGACCAAGAAGAGTTGCAAACCAGCAGCGGCAGCAGGAACCTGGCTTGAGACATGTGCTACCAGTATCTGAATTGGGAAAATGGCAGCAGTAGCAGGAACCTGACTTGAGATACATGCTAGAGAGGCACCCTTCAGGCAAACCAAAGATGAGAGCTCAAAAGGAGCAAATGACCTGATAGACCAATTTGAGAGTTATATAAAATAGGTTGTGAGATATGGAGGAAATATGCAGGTTACCTAATATAATCAATAGTGAAACAAAAATCCAGGTTAGGTGTAAGTGGGATACAATACAAAGCTCTGGTAGGTTTAGGTCACAGATAAAG
>CAJVQA010011522.1:0-10666 GCA_910591915.1 Cetraspora pellucida
CGACTAAGCCTGACTTGTAGGTTACACGACATACCCGTTTGTCAAGCGACTGACTCGCCGTTTCGCCCGTGTCACTATGCATTTACCTAGAGAGTATAAATATGTAAACATAGTCAGCTTTATATAAGAAATTGGTTCGATATTATAGTTTAAAATTATTATTTTATAAAACATGCTTAGAAAACAAAATGTGTAAATATAATTAGATTTAATCTTAAATTTAAAAAGTTAATATAGTAATTGGACTAAAATATATAATTAATTAATCAAATCCAACTAAATTAATATAACTGATTAATTAGGTTTAACTAGATTAATCTAACTAATAAATTGAATTTAATCAGATTTAACTAGATATTATATAACTAATTTATATTTAAGTTTAATTTTTGGAAAGTTAATAAAATTAGTTATAAATAAAATTAAGCTTAACTTATTATATTTATTTCAATTAAAGTAACATGTCTTTTATAGTGATCTTGTAATAAACCAATAAAAATTTGATATACGATATAAATTATATAATACGTATATGTATATCTAGATATACATTTTTAAAAATTAAAAAAGTAAATTTATTTATTATCCAGGTAACTGATTACTATACTTTGCTATTTTGCCATGGCTTATGCTTTTGACTCGGGTCAGACCATATATCGATGCTGATTAAGTTCATTGCATAATAGCTCTATATACGGGCAATATAGAAACCAAAAATTTTGACTATGAAACCACCTTTTTGCTTTTAACAAAAAAGATTTCCTTCCACAATTTTGGTATAAACTACGCCTTGCCCAATCCTGAACCCATCTTTATTCTAAGCAACTCATTTATTTTGGCTCGAAACATTTTTTTTTGCAATATTTCAATTGTTTTTATTCGGCAGTACATATATATGATAAAAGCAAATTAAAAAATTGTAAATCTTTTTAACAGCAAATGGAAAGAATGTTTCTAAAGAATTTTTTCAAAAAAAAATAAATTTTTTAATAAAATGCATATATTTTTTAAAAAAAGCAGTATATTAAAACAAAATAAATAGAGTTATTGTGACATTGAAAGCAATACAAGTTTACAATGATATACTTGATTGATTCGGGTATCTCAATTACTAGACTTTTATGTAATTTTTTGTGCATCTCGTTTTTTAAACATGCATTATTATCTTACAACCCAAGTCTATACCATACAAAGCTCTGTCCCTAATAATGTAATATAGTTAGTTATATAGAAACGTATTGTATAATATTGCTGCCCAGCAACAACCTTGTATATACAGTGTCCAAAAAAATAATATTGTAAAAATTACAAAAAATTTTTTTACTATTCTAGTAAGAGACAAATGTTGTGACAAAAAGCAAAACACAAATTTCATTAGCTTTATTAAAAACGCATCGACATTCAAGAAAAGAAAAAAAGACAAAAAAACTATAATACTAATATGGTTCATTCTATAACAATGTTAATATAAAAATTAACGTTTAAATAAAGTAGTCCAATGAGGTGGAATAACCCATCCATGAAGGTTAGCAGATCTAATATAACCGTCCATTGCCTCCTAAAGATCATAAATTAATTAAGAAAAAAGAATATTAAAAGGATAAAACGAAAAACAATTACTTACTCGTGCATTATAGTCCCTTTTCCAATCATAATCAAGTCTTGCTGGTGGATTCAAGGAACTTAATGCTAATTTCACCTAAACAAAGAATAATATATGTGAAATCACATCGATTTGAAGTACGATTATATAGAAATGTAAAATTTAGGCATACCTGCAGTAATACTGCTTCCATGGTATATTCTGGGTACCAACCTCGATCATGAGAATTACCCAAAGTTAGCAATTCCATACAAACGGATCCACCTGCCGTTACCTATTTAAATTAATCAACTTATTGATCATTTTCGTTAGAAGACTATAATAGATATTAAATACTCACATGACCACCACCGCCATTCATAAATCTCAAAAGTCTTGGTCGGAGAACACGAATATAACTAAAAAAATAATAATAAAATAACATAAAAATAGTAATCAAACTTTAATAAGAAAGATTGATTTAAAAGGGGTTCCATTTAAAGAATTCAATATTAAACCAAATTTAAAACGTACGGAGGCAAATTTGGATAATCAGGAGCAAAACGAACTTCAAGTTCAATGCTTTCCACATTATGTCGTGCCATATCTTGTGCCAATGGAATAGATGGATCAAAGTTTTTAAGTTGTACAACCTTTTAAACGGATTAAATCAACATATACATCTATTATACAAGTGAATACGGATATATAAAGAGATAAGATGATACCAACCCATTGATAGATTGAATGCAGTTGATCAAGCTTTACATAAAACCCCAAATCATTAGAAGGAGTGTCTTGTTTATGAACAATTAAACTCAATTCTCGATAAAGACGTTGTGTAGCCTGCTTAGTAGATGATGCTATAGAAACAATCGTAGCAAATGAACAATTAGTGGTTAGTTGAAATCCATTGAAATTAATAAATGTGTAATATTATGGTCTTACACGGAAGAGGCAAAAGACTCGGATCAAATTCAGCTAAATATAGTCGGCAAATCAAACATAAATAACATTTAAATGGTTTTAATCGGAATTAAAATGAACTAAAAATTATTTCCGAGTTAATCACATAAACATTTACTCTCGTCACTTTTCACCGTATCTTTTTCCTTTACATTTTTTTTCTGTCTCGAAGTTATTTTTCGTCTTGAATTCATATCTACCCAACATACAAGTCAAATGTAAGTATAATAGTCAACCAGAATAAATATGAACAAGATAAATTATTAATGTTTTAACCTAGAATATCCAAAAAAAAAGAAATTTAAATGCACGGCACGGAAAAACACATGCAATGAAAGAAAGGAAATTTTGTTTTTTTTTTTTTTTTTAGAAGATATAAACAGTACCTTTATAAAAAATTGGATTAAAGTCAAAGTTGATATGATTGTGTGTTAATAAAAATTAAAGGATTAGACAGCAAATCAAGCAAAACATCCCTTTTAATAACGGAATGCGGATAGGCGACTTTGTTACACATTAGAATTTATTACGTATGCACCTATGCACCGCATGTTAATTATCAAATCACAGGTTTATACAAATTCTGAATTTAGATATGTATTAGGAGTTTCAAATTGGTGCAAAATACTCCGTTAATAATTTATTGTTATTAATTAATATAAACAAAGAGTTGTTTTCTTTTTATCTACACTATTCTTTTCAATAAAAAAGGTATATCTAGTTCATAATGAAGGGAGTCAGTTAACGGACGACACCAGAGCAGCCACAAAGTTCGGATGTGCTATTGCCGCAATATCGAATATTTGTAATCCTCACCGACAAAATGACCTTTTAGGATAATATAAATATAATCCTCCAAAAGTTCGGTTTTTTTTTTTAGCAAAAATCTCATTTATTACATGTTCTAAACTCCACTTCAGTTTGAAGTGAAAGTTCGGATCACTAGATGCTGCGGCAGTACACACCCGAACTTCAGGGGGTGTCGTCAGTCAGCTAACTGAGAAATGGCAGTCAAGAGTTACAATAATATCGTAAAGTCGTGAAAATAAACGTTGGATTAAAATAAATCAATAAAACTCAAATATAATATTGATTTCGATCAAACAATGTGATTTTATCTTTAATATCATTTAATCTTGGCTTGTAATAGCCGAAAAAATCTTTAACTTTGTTTATGTTAGGGTTAGCGTCCGTATTATGGCTAGATTTTAATGGTAAAATTACGCAAGGAAACTTTTAGTTAGAACATGAAAGGTGGTTTCTTATGCGAAATTTTAAGCTATAACGATAAAGCGTCTTTTAACAAAACGTACGTTTTCCTGTTTGTGTTACGTAACACCTGATCTCGAGATTTGATTGGAGGTCGATCACGTGAAAGCCGAATCGGGCAGGCACGATTTTCTGTTTGTTGATTATCTACGTTTCCGAAACTTACCGACAGTTCAGGTTGGCCAAATTCGTGTTGTCCGGCCAAAATTATACACTTAATTTTGCCCGAAGTGGTATTGTTACACCGCAAAAATAGGGGTAGTTGTTTCGTATTCCTCCGAAAATAAGCACCTTCGAAGGAAGTACTCTAACATTCAAATACATACCTCAAATAAACAAGTCATCAAATTATTAGCTTTAGTTGAGATTACATGCGAAAATAAGCACTTCTACATTAAAAAAAGAACTTGGGATCTTGTTCTATATTAGCGCTATCGTGCTCCAAACAAAACTGTGAGACTATCTTTTAGCCGATAACGGAAACATTTGATTGTGCATGAAAAGACTCAGTATTTTACACATAAAGGGGATATATAAAGTGTGCAAAATAAGAAATTTTATATCAGTGGTCTTTTATTTAAATGACATAAATGCCTAGAAAATGACATTTACTTATTATCAATATGGCACGTACATTACTAATGCTACAGAAACTTTAATGTTTGTAATGCAAATATTACCATAACTTAACTGTAATGGCAAATGAAACTTTTAGTTCACCTAATTGTTGGGTTAAAATCAGAGAATTTCAAACACAAAGCCGAATGGTACCATTTATCAAACCTTCAGTTTATGAGTTTGTCTTGTACGTACGTACTAGCGAATTATCGAGCGCAAGTCATCTATTTATCGGAAATTCGGAAATTACAATTACTTTATCCGTGGACAACAAAATTCATACATATCGATGTGAAAATTTATCCGTTTTTGTGTAAAATTTCCAAACTTAGAAACTGGCTATTAAAACCATTGATGTGAACACCTTGAGATTGTCCTTTTATTCTAAAAATCATTTATGATTTTACTTTTTCTATTTATAATTACACAACATGCTTGCAAAAAGCTATTTACTTATTTAAATAGAACTAATATTTGTTTAAATCTAAAAATACGGCAGTTATACTGTATGTGTCGCAAAGCGAATTTTCAGGGATCCGGAAATTTTTGAATATTAGCCGACTGTGTTATGAAAACAATACGTAATATCGGTATCGACATAGGTTTGAAATCCTATAAATAGAATTGAATCTCTAATTATTTAGTGATCTCATAGGCAGAAGTTTGTCTGATCTGATTGGCTAAAAAATTCAATTTAATTTTACATTATTTATACAGTTTAGAGTACTTTTTAAAAAAACGAAACCTAATCATAATGAAATAAAAAAAGCAGTATAAAAGGTTTCATTAGAGCTGTAGACCTCTGGCCAAAAATAAGATCTAAACTGTATAAAAATGTAAAATTAAATTGAATTTATTGGCCAATCAGACGAACTTCTGTCTATGATTATTATATTGAATTTAATTGCTTGCTAAAATCAGTAAAAAAAGTAAAATTTTGGATATCTGAATTATATTTTATATCATGAAAATTGTTTTGTCGGAGCAAATGATTGGTTAGCATGTGTCGCATAGCGTAGCGGAATGTTTCAGTAGGGATGCTAATCGGTCTTTAGGGATCGAGTCCTATCCTAACCGATCCTTTTAAGGATCAGTAAGGACTCGATTCTTAAATTACATGAAAATACAATACATCTTATGAATTATAATAACAATACAAAATTTATTTGATTGGATGGGCTTAATCGACAGATTCAATTCAGGATCTGATGCAGGATTTAAGTTCTATAAAATGTATTGTATTTTCACTGTCTTCATGTGATTTAAGGATAGAGTCCAGGACTGTTCTTTTAGATCCTAGGATCGGAATGGACTGGATTCGCAATTTAACATCCTACGTTTCAGTCAATAATTTGTTCCGACAGAGCATATAGGCTTGGTACTAAGAAAAGAAAATTTAACAAAAAAAAAGTTTTGCGGAATATTTGATTTTTATATTATAAATTCTATAAGTTATACAAAAATAAAAATTTTAAAGAATTATATTGCAAAATTTTATTAAGATAACAGTATTAGTTTCTTAAATAAAATTTTTTAGACTAATTTTAGATTAGTTAAATAAATTTGATTAAATAATTAATTTAAAAAATTAAATTTAAAAAAATAAAAAAAAATAAAAATAAAAAATTTAAAGTTAAAAAATTAAAAAAATTAAAATTAAAAAAAATAAATTAGACTCTTATTGCAATTAAATATAAATTTTATTTAGCATAATCAATCTTAAATAGCACTATATTTTACTTCTATTTATATAATATTTGCAATCTCTAAGTCATACAATTGCAATATTTTATTGCTAATTTTTTATAATATATAAATAACTTTTTAGATTCTAAAAATATTAGATTATAACAATTTTAAAATAATTTTTAATCTATTATTAATATTTTAACATATTATATATTAGTCTATTATTAAAAATTAAATTAAATTTACTTAAGCAAATATTTTATTTTCTTATTTATATAATGTTATAGTAAAAATTTTAAAATACAAATAAAAGAGAATGTGGTGACCTAGTAAAGTGGATAAGTTGTCAACCTCCAAGTGGCAGATCTAAAGTTCAAATTCTAGTAACAGTGAAAAATTTGCAATTCTTTCTGTATTATAGTTAACTGTTTTCTGTAATTGGTTAAAATAAGATATCTGTAACCTGTGTTATACTAGCATGATTAGAAGGTTTAGGTACTCATACAACATTGTACAAAGAAACACAAACTAGTACTAGGTGATGTAAACTCAAAATAAGTTCTTAGATCATATAAATCACAGAAACTAAGTAGGAAGATGGAAGTCTACTTGAAAGACTAAGTAAAGAAATAATCTGAATTTTTAATAGTGCTACTATAAAAACTAAACTTATAAAATGGAGTTAGAACTTGTAAAACTAAACAAATATGCTAGTTTTTAAGAAAGGACTAGATAAACTAATCAGGCTGATGGAATTTTCAAATTTCAAAGAAAAAATATATATGCTAGCAAACATATAAACCAGAGATGTATAGTTTTGACCTACCTTTCTGGGCTATCTAAAATGGTACCTTGATAGAACTTAAATTAAATATCAAAGTAGTAAGGATATGTTGTAAAGTCATTATTAGGTTTGGAGTAAACTCTACAAGAACATGGCAGTTTAATAATATATTCTGATTGCTAATGTTGGTTTTGGTCATAGCAATATCAGGTCAGCTATAAGAATAAAATACAGAAAATTTTGAAAGATTTAGTACAAGGTCAAAGTTCCAAAAACTGCTTTAAAGACTTAGTGATCATGATATATTTTCACTAACATCAATCAGGATCATTAGTAGACAGAAGTAGATAGGTAGATACAAAAACTAAAGTAGTTAAATAGAGAACTTACAAACAGATTCCAGGTATGACAGCTAGTGTAAAGCCTTTGGGCAGATTACTTAAATTAGATAATAACTAAAGTTATACAAGTGGCTAGTTGTATATTCTTTTTATGATTGTCCTTTATGGTTGTAATGCAACCATTAGTTAAATATACTATTAATAAAATATTAAGTCACAAGTACTTATTTTAATATTTAAAAAAAAAATAAAATACAAATAAAAATTTAAATACTAGTAAAGAAAATTTCTAAAATAAAGATTTTTAAATTACATTTGTGTTGCTTTTTAAAATATTTGATATAACATTATATTTTTTATTTTCTAATTAATATTATAAATAATTATTTTAAATTATTTTTTAGCTAAAATAAGTTTAGAAAACTTTTTCATATTCCCTTATTCAAAAAAGCATTGCAAAAAATATAAATATCAGAAGAAATAACAGAACTAGTTATAAACATTTTTACTGATCAATATAACTACATAATAACAAACTTTGGTCTTATAGAACCATATGAAGTAGGCAATGACATAGATCAAGGAGAGATGATAGCATCTCTTTTGTGGCGTATTTACTATAACTCACTACTTATGACTATATATAACAACATAACAGGTTATATACTAAGCACTACATATACAGAAAATAATAGAACAAAAAATATATAAACAAACTTGCCAGCATTAGCATATATGGATGACACTATATGGATAGCTCAATCCTAACAGGAACTATAAGCAATTATAAAGATTGCAAGCTCATTTTTCTCTCTCACAAACATAAAAGTAAACCCCAACAAATCAATATTGGCAGTAACCAATTCAAAAAACATAAGCAATAATATAGTTTATAACAATACAATAATAGAAGCAATATAACTAAAGGAGGCCTTTAGATTTCTAAGATGCTGGTACATCATCTATAAAAACCACAAACCAATCTACAAAATTATAAAAGAAGAAGCTGAACATGCTATAAAAAGAATTAAAAATACAAACATTACAGAAAAGCAAGTTATATATATTATCAATGCAGTTATCTTAACAAGAATCACATATAGGGTCCAGAATACTTACTTGCTACTACATTTGTGTAAATCAATTACAAACAACTACACAACAGTAGTAAAACACAAGGCTGGTCTAGCACAAACCATATCTAATTCAACACTTTTTTATTATCACATATATGGTTTGTAAACAGTAGCAGACATCCAAACATAGCAGCATATCTTATTCATATGCAAGCAATTAAACTACTCAAATATATTATATTTAACAATAAAAATATGCATACAACAAATCCAAAATGTAGCTTTCAATAATAAGTCAATCCTAAGCAATAGTACATATATGCTATCACAAAAAGAAGCAAAAACCTCATTAGCATACATGCTACTTAGCCTACAACAAACAAACTTAACTTTTCAAAATAATAACAACAACTGGCCAATACCAATAAAATTTAGCAGAACAACAATAGATCTCATACTCCAGTATATAGACAAACCACATGCAATTAAAACTAAACTAAACAAACTAAAGCTGTACTCAATCAAACAATACACTAATTACAACAATACAGATACACTAACCTGGACACAAATTCTATATACAATACTTCATATACCAAGAGGAAGAGAATCCAAATAGTATAAAATAATAACAAACATCATAAAACAAAACCTAAACAACAACAATTATAATCCAGTTACACCCAATTTATACACATTTACTTATCATCAAACACTTGAAAAAAAAATATGAATAATAAAACATGATGCATCTACCAACTATTTAGAACATATATTATCAACAAAGGACAAACAAGCAATAATTAATCACTGGACTATCAACAATACAACTAACAAACTAAAACCATGCATAGGCTATAAATAGAATAATCCCAAATTAAAAAAAGAAAAATGTACAAGAAAAGAGATATATACAATCTTCAAAAAATAGTAGTTGATAGCAACAAAATTATCAGAGCAAATATAAATGGTCTAAGACAAACAACTAAACACAATAATAATAAAAAAACATTAAAGAACCAAAGCACATTGCTAAAACATTATAGACTAGCAAATGAGGCAATAGAAAATTCAGAAACCACTAACTATATACAAGACTTACAACAAAAATGCAAAGAGTATAAACATATTACATTTCAATTTATTCAAAAACAAACAATATACAGCAGGATACGATAGTATGCAACATCTCAACAATGAAGCAACAATGCAAAATAATAGTCTCTGGATGGCCCTTTATAACTAAAACACTAGTTACAACTTTAATAATTAGTTTAATCATTGCACCTCATGAATCAAAGGTAGAAGTTATTACAAACAAAATACAATTTATAAAACTAGCAGAAATAATTAATACAACCACAACAGAAAACATATATCAAATATACCATCTAAACAACTGACCAAGCTAGCTAATATAAAAAGCAATAGTTGCAAGAAAAAACTTACACTACACATTTATAACTAACGATCCTATTAACTACACTACACAACTAAATTCTCCTACTATAGAAACAGATATAAATTATAAAAATATACAATATAACATTCTTTATCCCATATGGCAAAACAAACTTATCAAACACAACATCAGAAAATTCATCCATCATAATCACAATGCTAACCATATAGCACACTGGCAATCACAAGCAAGAACACAAATTTGGGACACTAATCGCAAAAATCTAGATTGGAATTTCTTTTACAATTATATAAACTATCAATGTGCTCCAACACAAAGACAAACTAATCCCAAATACTCTTAACTAAAAGCCTTCAAAATAAAACTACTATTAGAAGAACTGCCAATACTAGAAGTCTTATATAAGTGAGATAATAAAAAATATCCTAATCCAACATGCATATGATGCTATAATACAACAGAAAGCAACTATTATTTGCTAATATGCAGCTGCAATAACACAAGTTTAAGAAAAATACTAACTGAAATGGTAAACAAAATTCTGGCTAAGCAAGACATAACAAATAATAAAATACAATATTAGATAATAACGATAATTACTCAAAGCATATACTTAACTGATACACAAACTAAACTAACAAGAGTAACACTGGAGATGTTAGTACAAAACAATACAAAACATATAAACAAAATAGCATAAGTACCAAAATCAAAACACAATTTATCAGTCTACCTAATGCACAAAATTACACAAAGAATATATAAAAAAATATGGTTGCCATAATGTTAAGAACAATATAATACATTAAACATATCTAGCATAACAAAGTTACAAAAAGCTAGTGTTATAGAGTGGAAGCCTTCTTAATTCCACACTACAACAATGACACAGCACAGGGAATCCCTTACGGGTATATG